>RCUC01129147.1:0-22049 GCA_003697995.1 Taxidea taxus jeffersonii
AAAAAAAAAAAAAAAAAGAATTACATACTCCACCAACTGAGCCAGCTAGGAGTCCCTGATCCATAGCTTTTTTATACAAAAAAGATTTACATATTAATCTTCACATAAAATTTTTACACTTATTTCATGAAATCTACATGAAGTCTCTCATATCTTATTCCTTGTACAGTATAGCAAAGTTTTATTATTTCTAGAACAAAGTACTCTATTGCCATTTTTACCTTTAATAAAACTGATTATGCCAATTTGGGAACTGACTTATTTTATCTGGTGATTTAGTTTGCTGCTAATAATAATTTTAAAAATTATTATTTTTAATCAGCTCATCAGCTCAGAGGAACACATAGAAGCTATGGGCCATATGCCCAGGAATTTTGTGATTCATTCAATAACTATCAACTTCCCAAAGGAAATATTTGAAATTCCACTATTAAGACTATGTAAAATGAAAAAGAAGATAGTACCATAACTTAAGTGCTTTTTCATGTTAGAAAATTATACATTTGGAGGTACGTGGGTGGCTCAGTGGGTTAAGCCTCTGCCTTTGGCTCAGGTTATGATCTCAGGGTCCTGGGATCAAGCCCCGCATCTGGCTCTCTGCTCAGCAGGGAGCCTGTTTCCACCCCCTCCACCCCACCCCTGCCTGCCTCTCTGCCTACTTGTGATCTGTTTGTCAAATAAATAAATAAATAAAATCTTTTTAAAAAATTACACATTTGAACAAAAATCTGTTCTAAATTCTGTTATCTGTTCTAAACTTTCATGTTATACCAAATAAACTACTAAACTGTTGTGTATGCATAATCAAATTAGCTATCAGAAGTCAAAAGTAAATGAAACTATTTATATATCTAAATGAAGAGTAGTCAAATCTACTTCTAGTGAACACGTCTAGGGTACACTTAAGAAAAACCTAATAAACTAAAAGAAGATCAACTGGCATTTTACGGTTTTTTAAAGATTACTTTTCTTATCAGATGCATGTTCTCATTCCATTGTTTCAATAATCTTGAATAAACCTTTTCTCTTAATGGGAACAAGTTCATTTGTGTGCCTTTAACGATATAAGTATTATCAAAGACAAAAATGACTTTTTAAAATATTAATGATAGGGGCACCTGGTAGTGCAGCCCATTAAACTTCCAACCCTTGGTTTCAGCTCAGGCCATGATCTCAGGGTGTGAGATTGAGCCCTACATGCTCAGAGGATCTGCTTGGGATTCTCTCTCCCTCTGCCCCTCCCACTCATGCTCTCAAATAAATAAATGTCTTTTAAAAATATTAATGATATTTTTGACACCTCACAGGAATATAATGATGCCTCTTTTATCAACAGCTCAGCTGTCTTACATACTTATTAAAAACCCCAAAATTCCGAAAGTACACCGAAGTTCTTTAAACAGCCAAAACAGGGGCACCAACAGGGGCGCCTGGGTGGCTCAGTGGGTTAAAGCCACTGCCTTCGGCTCAGGTCATGATCGCAGGGTCGTGGGATCGAGCCCCGCATCGGGCTCTCTGCTCTGTGGACAGCCTGCTTCCTCCTCTCTCTCTGCCTGCCTCTCTGCCTACTTGTGATCTCTGTCTATCAAATAAATAAATAAAATCTTTAAAAATAATAATAATAATAAAAATAAACAGCCAAAACAAATATTAGAAGGTTCATGTGCTCAGAAATTTTGCTCTCAAGCCTACAATGAGTGTATTCACTTTCTTATGCACAATTCTAAACAAACTAACTGGCTTTCCAAGTCCACGTGAGATGAGAAGCAACAATTAAGACAAGCCACTGTAAGTAAAGCATACTGCTAACAGCAAAATGCAGTATCTGAGAGTTTACAAGTTCTAAAGTCAAAAGGAAAGCTAAAGGGGCACCTGGGTGGCTCAGTTGGTTAAGTGTCCAAATCTTTATTTTGGCTCAGGTCATGATCCCAGAGTTGTGAGATCAAGCCCCACACTGGGCTCCATGCTGGGTGTGGAGCCTGCTTGTCTCTCTCCTTCTGCCCCTCCCCCACTGCTCTCATTCTACCTAATTAAGAAAAAAAAATTATCCCCCAAAAATGCATAAAAAGGGACGCCTGGGTGGCTCAGTGGGTTAAGCCTCTGCCTTTGGCTCAGGTCATGATCCCAGGGTCATGGGATTGAGCCCCGCATCGGGCTCTCTGCTCTGCGGACAGCCTGCTTCTTCCTCTCTCTGCCTGCCTCTCTGCCTACTTGTGATCTCTGTCTATCAAATAAATAAATATTTTTTTAAAATGCATAAAAAAATCTAAAGTTGACTGTTCTGAGGCTAATCACTTAAAAGTAACCATATACTTCAAGATAATCTTAGCATACTAGTACCTTATAATACTGAAATTAATGACCTTGAGTCTTTCATTTTCTTCTGTTTAACTATTTTGGTATCAGCCTACTCTTGATAGTATGATCTGGTTTGCTGGGGACTGCTGCACCTTAAGCCTATTGTCCTGGCATAATTATTAAAACTCTCCCTTTTACTCTCAAGAAATGTCCTGGTTTGGGCTACAAATTTTAGGATAACCCTACAAAGTACTTTCTATGTGCCAGTAACTCCTCAAGGTGCTTTCATTTATCCTTAATTCTTATGAGACAGGGTACAATTATTACCTCCTTTTATTCATGAACTAATAAGGCTCTGAGTGGTTGTTTTCCTAAGGTCACTCGGTAAGTACTAAAGACCAGTATGTGAACAACCCCAGCAGTCTGATACCAAAGTTCTAGTACTTAACCACTATAATACATTGTACTATCTCTCCTTAGAAAGATGCGTAGAAGAACACAGGGAGGGAGACATCCAAGTTTTTGGAAAAAGAATAAGGGGTACCAGCCTTGGGGTGTCTGGCTGGGTCAGTCAGTAGAGCATGTCACTCTTCAACTCAGGGTTGTGAGGTTGAACCCATGCTGGGTATAGAGATTACTTAGAAATAAAATTTTTTAAAAGTTTTTTTAAATAAGAGATATCAGTTTTCTGGAAAACATGTCTACATAATTCTTACAGTTTCCACAATTCCATAAACTTACAATACTGAAATATCTAAGAAAATCTTTGAAGTATAAAATTATTGCAGACTTTACGGCCATGGGCTTCCTTAAGGAGACAAAAATTCCAAGACTAGGGGCGCCTGAGTGGCTCAGTGGGTTAAAGCCTCTGCCTTTGGCTCAAGTCATGATCCCAGAGTCCTGGGATCGGGCCCCACATCGGGCTCTCTGCACGGCGGAGAGCCTGCATCCTCCTTTCTTTCTCTCTGCCTGCCTCTCTGCCTACTTGTGATCTCTGCCTGTCAAATGAATAAATGAAATCTTAAAAAAAAAAATTCCAAGATTATTTTTCAAATATTCTTGAGACACTACTTTGAAAACATACTGAATAATTCTGTCCTGTTCAAAAAAATCAGATTTTTCCATTTAAAAAAAGAGAAAATTAGTAACTCACTGTATGTTACAAAAATGCAGAGTGAAAAGTATACTGAATTGGAATCAGCTTTGCTACTCAACAGCTGAGCTGTCCCCTAACCTCTCCAGACTTCAGCTTCTTCATGTGTAGCAGAGAAAAACAGTTACCTGGTTAAGAAGACCTAAGGGGATTAGATGAATTTCAAGTACCTTGACAAACTCGAAGGACTGCATAAATTTAGGATATTAATAATAGACAGTCATAGACTTTCAACAACATGGATCATGACTCATGACAAGTATTCCATACCAGCATTTCTCTAGATTTATTTCCTCTTTTATTTTTTACTACAAAATTATTTGGGGGAAAAGACTAGTAATTGATTGGTCACAAGTGAAAACGAAAACTACACTAAAAAGATTAAGAGCAGTCTCAAACTGCTCAAGAACATCAACTCAGAGGCTACACTTTACTACATTTTGAAAAACCAATGGCACATATCAGCTAATGTCCTTAAACTGTGAGATTAAGTGGAATAATTACAAAAATGAAGAGGTTCAAAGACTTACAATAAATCTTGTATTTAACATAGTTCTTTATCTACTTAACTACATGTAGAATGGTTTAACCAAATTATTTCATTTACAAAGCATTTTTGTTTTCCAAAAATCATTTCCATAGTTGGTCCTCTATAAGACACGCGATAGATATTATTCTCATATGATTTTAAGAAACTGAAGCTCAGGGGCACCTGGGTGGCTCAGTAGGTTAAAGCCTCTGCCTTCGGCTCAGGTCATGATCCCAGAGTCCTGGGATCTGAGCCCCGCGACGGGCTCTCTGCTCAGCGGGGAGCCTGCTTCCTCCCCTCCTCTCTCTCTCTGCCTGCTTGTGATCTCTGTCTGTGAAATAAATAAATAAATAAAGAAAGAAAGAAAGAAAGAAAAGAAACTAAAGCTCAAAAGAATACTTTGCCCAACTCCTTTATGACAAGAAATTGAAGTGGACAGGTGACTCCCAATTCTACATAGAAAAAAGCAATTTGGATGTACTAGGGCAAAAGAAAAGCCTCTTTATTGGTTGAGATGAGACACGGAATGCCTATAAATTCAAGCTGTCTGAAAAAGCAATATTCAGGGGCACCTGAGTGGCTCAATGGGTTAAAGCCTCTGCCTTCGGCTCAGGTCATGATCTCAGGGACCTGGGAATGAGTCCTGCATCAAGCTCTCTGCTCAGCACGGAGTCTCCTTCCTCCTCTCTCTGCCTGCCTCTCTGCCTACTTGTGACCTCTATCCAATAAATAAATAAATAAATATCTTTAAAAAAGCAAAAGCAAAAGCAATATTCATTGGAGCCTGCCTGCACATCTCTAATAGTTTTAATATTCACAGAAAAATTAATATTCATGTTTGGATCTCAAACTATTATTGAATTTACAAGCAAAAACAAGGACCTAAAATGAACAAAACCAGGTTATTTTCTCAGAGTGGCAAACCTTATGGTGTTCCCAACCCTTCTGACTGACCATTGCTTTGGTCAATAAAGAATAATTGACCATTATTCCTTAGTAAGGGAACACTTAATTTTCTTCCAAAACTCATTTGCTAGATTTCATAAATTAGCTGCTATAAAAGGATCTGTATCAGAAAAACTCAAACATAAGAGGCTTTTTTTCAATCTATTAAAAAGGCACATTAAATACACAATGCTGGCCACATTATTTTAGATGACTGAAAACAACAGCTGATGATAGCCAGTTGGGACAAATGCCAACTGTTCTCATCTGTCTGCAAATGTTAAAATTAATCACTGTAAGTTATACATTTTCAAAAAATACTGATATCTGTAAATGAGAACGTATATCAACTAAAATCCTAAAAAAGACTAAAAATAATGGTGCCTCTTTGATCTGCAACATTAGTTTTTAAAATTTTAATGTTCTGAAGTAAACACATCTCAACAGCTTTATATATTTTCATACACTTTATTTTTTTAAACAGTTATAATTTTGCAAGCTAGCAGTAAAATATTGCTCTCAATATTTTACTAATTAGCACCATGTACCTTTTAAAGCTAACTGGAACACTGTTCACTGAAGATAATTGTAAAATAAAACGATCATTTCAAATGCCAAATTAGTCTCAAGTAACATGTGAACCACTAATTTTATCATTATTTTTGGCTTTATGCACAAAGATGCATTTCAAAAATGAACTTAGTATCAGTCTGTCAATCGAATAAATTAAAGTAACACAGATTAAAGCAATATTTGATCTCTGATATTATTATTATACGAGGCATAGAAGAAAGCTGATAAATCAGCTTTAAAAGTAAAAGATACTACATAACTTAGACTCCCTTATTTTTTAGAATGAGGAAAATAATGAAAAATTCCATGGTATAAGAATTGGTTACACATATGGTTTAGTACATCTCATTATTGTCATACTTTCCTTATGAGTTTAGCCTTACCAAAAAGCCATCAAAATGTCCAGGATAACTCACAGGGACAGCTGGAAGCCTGAAATAAAATGGCTCAGTGCAAAAGATCCCAAGCCATTCATATAATTTTAAAAGGAAGTCTAGACATTTAACTCCTATTTTTGTGTCAATACCTGATGATACTCAAATCACTTTCACACATTAAAAAAAAAGGGGGAGTTTATGTTTCCCGTTTTCTGATAAGAGCACTCTTCAGAGCTATGGGGTTAAGTTCTAAGCCACGATTGACTGCTTACTAGCATGCCTGTTTTGCATACCAGTAGAATCGAGTCCAGTTTTGCCATTTGTGGATAACTATGACAAGATACAAAAGCATGTGTTTGCCATAAATAGCTCTGGCTAACAGCAAACGGCTCACACTGAGCAGATCAAATTCTCTATAAGGAGAGCACTCTGGACCACAGCCAAATCCCACTACTAATACTTAAGACTACTACATCATTTTTTTTCCCAATTTGCAAAATAAATTAAGAAATGATAGCTGAAATGAAAGATCCTAAACATGAGAAGTATTAACTTTTGAAGGACATTTTATAAATCATTTTCATTATGACCAGATACGCAGTAAGAGCTTCCTGCTTCTACTCTCAATTACTTAGAAATGTAAACGTGAATTAAAAAATAACTACCCTAATTTACCCATAGAACAAATATGGTATTGAAGAATATTTATGTCAAAGTGCAAAAAATAACTTCTGATCTTCATACTAACATGTAAGGAAATAAATAAACTAATGCTTATAAAAGTATCCCTCTGTAACAATAATATTTTCTATTAATTGGTTTTAGGATAGAGTATTTTTTAAACTCAACAAACTGGAAAATATCATGCATGAATGTTGTACAAAAAAAATTCTTAAATGACCAGTGCAAAGATTAATAATAGCTGTTTACCTTAGAAGTTGCTTCATATACCATTTTGCAAAATGTCCAAGGAAAACAAGGCAACGTTCTGTAATATGCCACAATTTTTATTGCAACGTGGCCATTATTGTGAGGGTGGGGTTTGATCTCAAAAACAATGTTCCACTTAAGGCTCTTTTATACAGAAATTGCCATCATGACTGATACTCAAAATATTTTTAGTGTTGCAAAACTTACATGGTAAACATAAACTCCTACACTTATTCAGTAGTGTACACTCAATGGAAAATGAAGAGGCATTAGTAACAGCTATTTCTTTTAAGATACGCAGGTAACAGGAATGAATACTGAGGTACTAGGATAAGTTGATGACAGAGTTAACAAAACTTAATTGGCATTCCTTTTGGGGGGGTGGTGGTGGGAGGTTAAACTCATTACAAAAAAAGTGCTTTCAATGCATAGTGTTGTATCTGTGCTGCCATGTCACAAAAATAGGCTTGCCAAGGCAGGTGAGGTGTATGAATGCTTGAGCCTCACAGAACTGCAATCAAGTGCAACTATAAATAATAATACTGAATAAAGTTTACCATCTGACCAGTGGATAATACTTTCAAGGCATTCAATCAGCTTACCCTTTGCAGTATTCTAAGCTATTCACATTGACAATCACTTTCATTGTAGTGCTTGCTGCAAGGGAGGCATATAACCAGTTGTTTTGGCTAAAATATGATGGGAAGGCATTCCTTGGATTCTACATTAAAATAACAGTACTAAACAGTCTAATGGCAATCACTGATAGGTTGCTTACATGAATGATATTTCCTTCATTCACTGTATTGGAAGGACCCAGTGGGAAGAGAAAGAAAAAAACAAAACACCTAATACTATTTCAATTGATTGAGCTGGAGAAATGGAAGCTCCTTAAGATCCAGATGGCACTTGACTGTCATTTTATAAGGGTTTTCCTTCAAGTGAAACTACTACGTTGCCTCCCAATTTCTCTCCAAGTGTTGAACGGTCCTTTATATCATCCAAGCCATTTACTTGCCACTCATGTTTAATACCTAAAAAGGAAAAACATTATCCCATTATCTTATTATAATTAAGAAGAAGTCATTCCTCTGCACAAAATTTTTAATGTCTGTACCTGTAAATTTCTTTTTAATGGCATCTTTAGAGCTAGCATAAATCATCTTGCTTTTTAAAGGTGCACTTTCAGGAGCCCTACAGAAACAAAACAATACAAAACACAATTGTTGAATACCACTTAAAAGAAAAACAAACGCAAAACCGACTATGTTAATAACAATCCTTGCATTTTAAAAGTACTTTTTCTTTTGTTTTTACACACCAGAATATAAATACTAGGTCTTCTTTCTTAGACTCTTTTGTTTCGTATGTGGCATCGTACAAAGCATATCGGCAATCATTCAGAGGTAGCAACTTCACAAAAGATGTGTAGGGGTCCTCTACAGTATCACCAATGTCACCCACCAAGATCTGCTTTGCTTCCTCTACAATTATTTGTCTTTTGTCATCGCTTAAACAGAAGAGAACGGCTTTCTTTCTTTTTTTGATCTCCTCTTGTGTAGAAGATTTTCTTACTTTCATATCATTAAAAACTTTGATGACTTCATCATTCACTGTAACTCCAGAAGCCTGAAATAAAAAAAGAACAGTAACTCAGAACAAGTATTTTGGTTTTAACCAAAATTACTGTTTGCCTAGAGAGGATTCACTTTAATCTGGACATCAAAAATTGCATCCTACCATGCAAGTAGTCCAATCAGATTTGCCACATTTTAATTATCAGTATTTGAGAGGCGCCGAAGGATTCTAACTCATCCTGCCCCATTTATCCTTTTTAAAGGGGTTTGGAGGTTGAAGTAAATGGAAGGTAGAGGGAAAGGGACAAATGCAAGCTGTCCCATCCCTGAAATGTTTCCTATTTCACTGGGTGATGTCAGAGCTTCAGGAGCAGCAGCAAAAATACCTTCTGTATTGTGTCAACTCTGCAGGCCTTAAAAAAACACTTTTGGATTTCAGTTAAAGCTTCTACTATTTTTTTTTTCTTTAAAGTCATCCTAGCCAGTGCCGTTTCCTCATAAGGAAAGAGAATCAAGTGTGAACTCCAAACCGCCCACGGCTACAACATAATTGCCTCACAGCTCAAATGCAGACACTCCAAAACTAACGGAGCTAGTGGAAAAGCTTTTTACGGCAAAAAGGCATTTAGAAAAAGCGCTTTCTCACCTCCTTAATCTCCTCTTAGTAGTTTTATTACAGGCCACCAAGACCCTTACCCGAAAGCCTTCAGCAAGGGCTTTAGAGCACGTACCAGTTTGAGAGGTGAGCGCTAAGTAAAAGGAAGCCCCGCGCAAACGCGGCACGCGCGGGATCAGCCCCACAGACCCTCCCGCGCCCCTGGCCGCAGCTCCCAAAGCCTCGACCTCTCCAGACGCCTCCTGTCCGGCTTAGGCTCTGGCCCCCGACCCCCGACCCGCGCCCTCCTCGCCCTCAGGGATCCGAAGAGCAGCAGGGCCCGGCCTGACGGCGGGAGGCTAGGCCGGCCGGCTGGCTGGCTGGAGAGCGAGCAGCGGGGCCGCATAGCTGCAGCCCCCACCTTAAAGGCCTAAATCAGGGTAAAATGGCGGCCTCACCCCCAGGGCCCTTTAGGGCCGCGCGGGGGATTTTGCTTCTCGCGTCCCGGCCCTCGGTGCCTGGGGGTGGCGCGCCCGCCTTACCATAGTGCCCGCGGCTGTAGCTGCGGCGGCGGCAAGGACTCCGGCACTGTGGCACTGGTAGGAGAGGGAGGGGCGGGCGGGCAGCTGCGAGTGCGGGGCACGCCGGGAGCTGCAGCCCGAGAGGCGGAGGCGGGGGCGGCGGCAGAGGGGGCTGCAGGCGGCGGGCGGGGCTGTCACGTGGGCACGTCCCGGGCCGGCCCTTCCGCCTCCCTGCCCCGCCCGCGTCCTCGACCTGACCCCCGCGCGCGCGCGCGTCCCGCAGGCCCGGGCGGCGGTGCGGCAGTGGCTGGGGCCCGGGGGCCTGGCTGGGGCCCGGGGGCCTGGCTGAGCCAACTCCAGCCCCGGGGCGGCGTTTGTCAGCGGGCCAGGAAGGCGCTGGACTCCCGGAGGGGCACTTCCACACTGCCTCCCCCAGGGCGCTGCTCCTGGGCTTGGGCGCCCGCGAGGAGAACCGTGCGCCAGAGTGTCTTTTAGCCTGTGGTTTCCACCGAAAAGGGGTGGATTCCAGCGTTTTGAGGGCTTTTTTGGAAAACCCATGTAAGAGATCGCGTGAATTGTTGAGATTTCCTTACTCCAGTTAAATGAGGGTGAATACTATAGGAGGTTACGGCAGTTGATTGAATTACTCAGCAAAAGCAAAATGATAAACAGAAGTGGAAAATGACTTTCCCAAAGTCTGTGGTGGACATAATAACAACAGGGGGAAAATTGGGTAGTAACATGCCTGGGTAGATATGGATGCTGGTAGTCCTTCCTTCGTGAAGCCCCAGCTCTGACAGCTGATATCAAATAAATGGACCCAAGAGTAGAGATTTCCTCCTTCTTGGCAATTACACCTCTTCTAGCAAAGCCCACATCACTGAGCCAAGGGTCTTCTCTAACGAAACCTTTTTGGTACTTAAACAGGTATCTATTTATCATAGAAAAAATGTCACTTGGGCGCCTGGGTGGCTCAGTCCTATAAGCATCTTCCTTAGGCTCAGGTCATGATCCCGGGGTCCCGGGATGGAGCCCCATATCAGGTTCCTGGCTCAGGGAGGGGAGTCCTCTACCCTTCCCCCTGCTCTTGATATCACTCTCAAATAAATAAACTCTTTTAAAAAATGTCACTTTATACTTCGAGGAATAATTTTTATAATCTATAATCTATATCTGAATAATCTATAATGAAAGAAAGATTTAATAAAGTGTTGAATTATTTTGGGCTGATTTATGCTACCTTTTCTCCTGAACGCTATTTCTATCTTTCTTCATTTGTAAAGTTGATTAAATAAATTTAAAGCTCTGATTAACTTATTTTTTTGAAAAAGACTTGCACTAAAAAAGCACACTTGTTATAACCTAAAACTGCTGGGAACAAAATAGTAAATCCAGATAAATCTTGACACAAGCTAAGTGAGAAGTGCACCACATGGGCAAGAACTTTGGTCTGGGAGCTGGAAGACTTGGGTGTTAAATCTTGGCACTGCCCCTATCTCTATAACCTCAAAGGACTTTCAATGCCACTGACAGAATAAAACAAGCTCTCATTAAATTATCTTCAAAGTCCTTTCCAGCTTTAAAATCCAGTTTCCTGGTATTTACACATACCAGGAAATACACACGCCCCTTGTGTGTATTTTCTTAAGGGAAAGATTGACTTAGTTTAGAGACAAAATTTCCCAGTGTGTAAGAATGAATCGTAAGCAAGTGGATACAATACTTTATATTTAGGGGCACCTGTATGGCTCAGTTGTTACGCGTCTGCCTTTGGCTCAGGTCAAGATCCCAGCATCCTGGGATTGAGCCCGCCACCCCAGTTGGGCTCCCAACTCAGTGGGGAGCTGTTTCTCCCTCTCTCACTGCTTGTGTTCACTCTCTAGATATCTCTCTGTCAAATAAATAAATAAAATATTAAAAAAATACTTTTTGTAGCTGGTACTTTACAATTTGTGAAACAGTTGGGAAAGAAAAACTTCTCTTTGCCCTTCAAGTTCTTCTGGCTGGTCTAAAATCAGATTGTCAAGAGAGAAATTAACAGAGGAAAGCCAAATTTCATTTTGTACATAGGGGGAATCCAAATAAAGATTAGATTCCAAAGACAAGTCAGGCAAAGTGAAATACATATGTTTTTGTTTTGTTTTGTTTTTTTAAGTAAGCTCTCTGCCCAATGTGGGACTTAAACTCATAATTCTGAGATCAAGAGCTGCATGCTCTATCAACTGAGCTAGCCAGGTGCCCCCAAATGGAGGCATATATGTCATCCTAAACTAAGGAGAAGGGGTAGGTAGGAGTCTGGGACTTCAAGGAAAGGAAGACAATTCAAAGGAAGAAAAGAAAGAGTAAATGTTTGGTTAAAAAAAAAAAAATGTGGGACGCCTGGGTGGTTCAGTTGGTTAAGCGGCTGCCTTCGGCTCAGGTCATGATCCCAGCGTCCTGGGATCGAGTCCCGCATCAGGCTCCTTGCTCGGCGGGGAGCCTGCTTCTCCCTCTGCCTCTGCCTGCCTCTCTTGTCTGCCTGTGCTCGATCTCTCTCTCTCTAATAAATAAATAAATAAAATCATTAAAAAAAATAAAAAAAATGTGTGCTGGGCCATCCAGAAACAATGGGACATAGAGAGAGCTCTGATCAAATAGGCCTTGCTAGTTTTCTCTCTCTCTACTCTGCCTAGTTCATATTTTAATGTAGTTCTCTGTGTGATGGCTCTGTTAACTTGAGTAGGTCTTCTATCTAAATTCCTTTAGGCAGTTAGAGGGGAAGCACAGAATTTCTTCCTGCATCTTTTGGGCCTTGATTATTTTTAGATCAAAATAATCTGCATGCCAAAGTGGCACACCTTGGGGCTACTTATTCCGAAAAACTTTTTCCACAAAACCTTTCGCTTTCTAGATCTCTCTTGAAGTTCCATGGAAATCATGGAGAACAGATCTCCAGGGCTCCAAACATTTGTTATATCTGGGTATCAGGCACTCTTCTCCTTCCTCGACTCTTCCTCTCAGGTCTCCCTCCCTCCACAGCTTGAAATTTGAAGCAAAATGATTCCATTGAGGCTACAACCCTGACACAGCCAAGGGCTGGGGACACAGGGACCTAGATTAGGTGTCAGAACTCCCATCAAAACTGGGGATTTCAAAGATGTTAGGCGCCCCCAGTTGTGACATCAAACCCTCTCCAAACCCTAACTACCACCCCCCACTCTACCCCACCCCCCACCAGCAGAGTGGATATTTTCCATACACTAGGATTCTTTTCCCGAAGATATATTTGTCTTTGCACATATCTTGTTGCATTGCACTAGTTTATGTGTTTCACCACCCTTCTAGGCTCTAAATTCCTTAAGGATCTGAGTCCTCCTCAATCTTTGAATTTCTGGAACCTAGAATATAGTAGGGGCTCAGTAGACAGTGAAGTAACATATTTAAGATGCTTTGGTGTTATAGAGAGAAGAAAAAGGAAGCTCTTGAAGACTGTGAGTTCTTTCCATGTGACCTTGTGAAGCCGGCACTTAGAACCTCAAGGCCAGTACTCCTTTACTTCATACCTGTGATTTATAACCAGAACCTACCACCACTTGGTAAAGGGACGACATTAGCAAGAATTACTGTATGAATTTTGGTCCCTGTGTAGTAGAGGGATCTGAGTGTCAGACATCATGTGTGATGTGGGAAACAAAGGCAGAAGAGAAGTTATTAACTTTCCTTACTACTTACAGCCCAATGACACGTCCTTGAAACAGCAGAGTGACCTTTCTCTAGGGACTCAGCTGTCCCACTGTTGATACTTTGCTAAGGGCAGAAAGCAATCTTAGCCCAAATCCCAGGATCCTGTAATTCTACTTTAACATACAAAAATTCCTTTGGATACTTCCTTTGTCTCTCCCCTCCTCCCAAGATACATGTTGGCAATCATCCCCAAGCATATGACCCACTGATATACATCACAACTCAGATTTTATTAGACACTAATAAATGCTTTTCTGGGGCACCTGGGTGGCTCAGTTGGTTAAGCATCTGCCTTCAGCTCAGGTCATGATCCCAGAGTCCCGGGATCAAGCACCACATTGGGCTCCCTGCCCAGTGGGGATTCTGCTTTCCCTCTCCCCCTGCTCCTTCTCTCTTTTTCTCTCTCTCGTGCATGCATGCGCACAAACACTCTCTCATAAATAAATAAATAAATAAAATATTTTTTTAAAATGACCTTTTCCTAGCAACAGGTAGCCCCTTCAAGGTCCTGGAAACCTCTCTTCCAAAATTGCTTAGAGACTTATGCTATCCCTAACGCCTTCCCATCTTGAAAGTATATAATGGGCCACTCCTCATGACCCCCAGGCAGCTCTTTCTGCCCAGGGTCCTGCTTCTGTGCTTTAATAAAACCACCTCTTTGCACCAAAGACATCTCAAGAATGTGTTCTTGGCCATCAGCTTCGAACCCTCACATCTTTCCTACATCAACGCATATTAGCTTCCTGTGGCTGCTGTAACAAACTACCATGAATTTAGTGGCTTAAAAACAATACAAATTTATTGCATTACAGTTCCAGAGGTCAGAAGTCAGAAGTGAGTCCTACAGGGTTAAAATCAAGATGATGGCAGCCCTACATACTTTTGGATGCCACGGGACAAGAATCCGTTTCCTTGCCTTTTCCGGCTTCTAGAGGCTGCTCATATCCTTGGTTTATGGCCCCCAGGCAGCTTCAGTCATCACATCTCTGATTCTCTCCGGCCGCCCTCTTTTACTTCTGAGGACCATTGTGGATGATTTTGGACCTGATGGATAATTTAGGATAATCTCCCAGCTCAAATCATTAACTTAATCACCTCTGCAGAGTCTCTTTTGCTATGTTAAGGTAACATAGTCATAAGTTCTGGGACTTAAAACAGGGACATCCTTCGGGGATGTTAAAAAAAAAAAGAAAGAAAAGAAACAAGCTCCAGATGGAGTCCTTTGGCCCCCCACCTTCCCTGTGACAGAGAGCCAAGTCTTAATTAAAGTTTCAACCTATTCCAGGAATATGCCTGGGATATCCCCCCCCCCCACCCCCACCATATGTCCTGGCCTGAAACAGGCCTTCCTTTTGCTAATAACTCCCTTGCCCCATTTTCCTCTATACAAAACTTCCACTTTGTACAACTCCTCAGAGCATCTCTCTACTTGCTGGAAGGATGCTGCCCAATACATGAATCATTTAATAAAGCCAATTAGATCTTCAAACTTCTTGAATTTTGCTTTTTAACCAGGGCCATTACTCTGCCTACCACACCACATCTGTTCCTTTCCGTCATTTCAAGCCCAAACAAATAACAGATGGGACAGAAGGACGCTGAACAATCCAGTTCTAGAACACACATCCAAGCTCTAATTTTCCATTTGCTGGACTGCACATGGATGGCATCAGCACACAGAATGGGGACTAAGTCAGAGTAGCCTCAGAGAGGATGGGTCTGAAAGGAATCTCAGCTCTGACATGCAGTAGTGGTACAGTCTTGGGCCATTTACTTCCCTGCTCTAAGGCTGTTTCTTTGGGTGCAAAAAGGGGATTATGTTACCTCCTCCTCTCGGAATTACGGTGAGGATCAGGTGAGATAAAGTATGTAAACTCTTTCCAGTACGGGAATAGGATCCCTGATGGCCCTAGTTAACATGAGTGGAGTGAAGTGAGAGCATGATTTTACCAATGATGGGGTTCCGGGCAGGCTTCCCCTAAATATGCCACTTTGGCATATTGATTATTTTAAGTAAAGTTACTTAAGAAACATCCAGTGCAAATAGCACACTCCCATCATCCTTTGTCCCCTTGAAAGCCAGAAACACATCTCCCAGGTGAAAGGTACCCTTCTGGTACCAGGAGGAAACAAGACATCCCTATCACCAGAGATAGGGAAGTCAGAGCCAAGAAAACTGTATAAATAATCCCTGTTACTTCCTCACTGGTTTACCCCCAGGTCTTGCTTCTTTGTTTTGGTAATTCCTCACACATTTATCATTTCTTTGTTTAAAAGGGATGAAAGCTGCCTGCCTTGAGTTTCACATTTCTGTGAGCTCCTGTGTATGAAATTACATGTTTTTCTCTTGTTAATCTGTTTTATGTCCATTTAATGATTAGGCCAGACAAAGAATGTAGAAGCGGGGGAAGGACGTTTTCCTTCCCTACACCAGCTCACAGGAGGCAGTCACCAAGCAATCCCAGGCCTCATGGGTATTGATTTGTGAGGCTCAGATGAAGTTGGTTTATTCAAGATACCTTAGAAAATCGGAAAAGTAAACATCCCCTGACGCATATTCTCCCAAGAGATAAGCTAGCTGGATTTTTTGTGGCGTGTAAAAGTTTAGAATCATTTTCCAAGTCCCGTCAGAACCAGAGAATCTGAAAGATTATGCAGAAAAATTCTCTCCTAGCCCCACTTACTGCCAAGACATGTCATGCTCAGCTCCCACAGCTACTTCCTGACAAAGACAAATGTAAGCGTAAAGACACTTGCCACTTCGAAATGTACCTTTTTGCCCACATGCCTTCTTTATTCTGACATATCTCTCCTAACCCACGGCTGAGCTAAAAGACTGGTAAGGAGGCAAGTGAAGTATTTTTCTAAATTCAAGTTGGAACTTAAAACGAGAAAAGAAACATAGTGGGAGATGTGTGTCAGAGTCTGATCTCTGTGATTCACTCTCTGATCCACAAAACTCACGTGGGGTCTTACACATCTCGTTCCTAGTTCTTTCCTACTTAAGAACATGACCTAACAGTGAAGGAACTTGGCAGTTGACATCACGTGATGAGGCGGTGAGGTAGACTCACAGCCGTGAGGTGGAGGAAGTAGTGAAATGGTGTTCGAGAGAGTTGCAAACTCTGTATTTGTAGAGGCTAGTTGCAATTTATTTACATATTTTTAAAAAATATGTTTTAAAGGGGCACCTGGGTAGCTCAGTGGGTTAAAGCCTCTGCCTTCAGCTCAGGTCGTGATCTCAGGGTCCTGGGATGGAGCCCCACATCGGGCTCTCTGCTCAGCGGGGAGCCTGCTTCCTCCTCTCTCTCTGCCTGCCTCTCTGATTACTTGTGATCTCTCTCTGTCAAATAAATAAATAAAATCTTTAAAAAAATGTTTTAAAAAGATTTATTTATTTATTTATTTATTTGAGTGAGAGAGAGAGAGAGAGCACGTGTGTGCTGGGAAGAAGGGGCAGAGGGAGAGCGAGGGAGAATCTCAAGCAGATCCCTCCTTGAGTACGTACGGAGCCTGACGCAGGGCTCCATCTCACTACCCTGAAATCATGACCTAAGCTGAAAGTAAGAGTTGGATGCTTTACTGAGCGACCCAGGCACCCCTCTAGTTTCAATTTATGAACTCACAGACACATTTATCAGATCTGCCTATCCTGATTTGCTTTAAATTGGATCATGCAACCGGTCACCTAAATTTTACAACCCCTACAAAAGCAGTATCTGAGAAAAGAAATTTGCTAGTAATTTATTTGAGGTGGAAATCCTTTGTTTAGCTTACTTCATTACAAAAGCTGTAGATTTTTATTTTTTTAAGGTTTTATTTTTAAATAATCTCCACACCCAGTGTGGGACTCAAACTTACAACCCTGAGATCAAGAGTCACGTGCTCTACTGACTGGAGCCAGCCAGGTGCCCCCTAAAAGTCTTCAATCACAGAAATCATATAGACATGAAAAGCATCCCATTCGAAAACTGTATGTTAACAGACATGAATAAAAGTAGGCAAGAGATGGGACGCCTGGGTGGCTCAGTTGGTTAAGCAGCTGCCTTCGGCTCAGGTCATGATCCTAGCGTCCTGGGATCCAGTCCCGCATCGGGCTCCTTGCTCGGCGGGAGCCTGCTTCCTCCTCTCTCTCTGCCTGCCACTCTGTCTGCCTGTGCTCACTCTTTCTGACAAATAAATAAATAAAATCATAAAAAAAAAAAAGTAGGCAAGAGAACAAAAACAAAATCAAGAATGACAAAAGCTTACACAGTCACTCATTCTTTTGTTTCATTTATTTTTTTTTATTATTTTTTTAAAGATTTTATTTATTTATTTGTCGAGAGAGAGAGAGCACAGGCAGACAGAGCGGCAGGCAGAGGCAGAGGGAGAAGCAGGCTCCCTGCCGAGCAAGGAGCCCGATGTGGGACTCGATTCCAGGATGCTGGGATCATGACCTGAGCCGAAGGCAGCCGCTTAACCAACTGAGCCACCCAGGCGTCCCTTTTGTTTCATTTATTGAGCACCTCTGCTAGAAGCTGAGATTGCAGAGAGAGAAGTAATAATAATTTATTAAAAAAGTAATAATTCCTGCCTGGAAAAGAATTGGTTCTGTGAAACTACAGCAAGGAAGCCAATGTCTATGGATTGGGCACCAGCTCAGTCTGGAGGGAGCTGGGTCCAAAGTGAAAAGAGCGGGTTCACCAGGCAGGTAGGGAAGGGGCATGCAAAGCAGAGGGAACCGAATGTACAAAGACAAGGCTGCGTGAGTAAGGCCTAAGAAACTCCATGTAGTTTGCTGTAACTGGAGCTCTATTCTTGGTAGGGAAGGAAAGATGGAGTGGTAGGAGATACCAGCTCTTGTGAGCCTTATATACGATCCTACACTGATAATTTTATTCTGCAGGCAATGAAAAAAACAACAATGATTTTTTAATTGTTTTTTTTAAATAACAGCTGTATTGAGATATTATTGGCATATCATAACATTCACCCCTTCAAAGTGTACTGCTCAGTGGTTTTTAGTATATTCACAGTTGTGCAACCATCACTGTTACCTAAGTCTAGAACATTTTTATGGCTCCCAAAAGAAAACCCTACAACCATTCTGAACAGTCACTCCACATTCCCGCCGCCCTCCAGCCCCTGGCAATCACTAATCTGGGTGGGTTTCCCCGTTGCGGGCATTGCATATGAATGCAATCATATAATACGTAGTCTTTTGTGGCTGGCTCCTTTCATTTTGAGTAACATTTTCAAGGTTCATCCATGTTGTACCATATGTCAGTACTTTGTTCTTTTTTAGGGTCAAATAATACTGGGTTGCATGGGTGTACCACATTTCCTTTATCCATTCATTAATTGATGGGCCTTTCAACTGTTTGCACTTTTTGGCTATTGTGACTAATGTTGCCATAAACATTCATGTACACATTTTTGTGTGAACACATATTTATTTTCATTTCTTTGGTGTGTATACCTGGGAGTGGAATTACTGGATTGTATGGTAACTTCACATTTAACATTTCCGGGAGCTGCTAAAATTTTTGAAAGTGGCCGCACCATTTTACAATCTCATTAACAATGTTCCCATTTCTCTACATCCTTGCCAACACTTGTTATTGTCTTTTTTATTTTAGCTATCTGAGTGAGTGTGAAGTGGTACCTCCTTGTGGTTTTGATTTCCATTTCCCTCATGGCTAATGATACTGAGCATCTTTTCATGTACTTGTTGGCCATTTGTATATCTTCTTTGGAGAAATGTCTGTTAATACCCTCAGTTCATTTTTAATTTTTTAAATTTTTAAAAAAGATTTTATTTCTTTATTTGAGAGAAAGGGCGAGCATGAGCAGGGGGATAGGCAGAAGAAGAGAGAAAGGGAAAAGCAGACTCTCTGCTGAGCAGAGAGCCCCATGCAGGACTCGATCTGAGGCCCCTGGGATCATGACCTCGGCTGAAGGCAATCGCTTAACTGACTAAGGCTCGCAGGTGCCCCACAGCTCATTCTTTAAATTGGTTATTTGTCTTTTTATTGAGTTGTAAGAGTTCTTTATATACTTTGGATCCAAGCCCTTATTAGATATATGATTTACAAAAAAATTGTCATTCTCTGGGTTGCAGGCTGTCTTTTCAGTTTTTCAATGATGTCCTTGGAAGCAGAAAACTGAAATTTTGATGAAGTCTAGTTTATCTAGTTTTTCTTTTGTGGCTTGTGCTTTTGGTGTTATGGCCTCGTCTATGTTTATAAAGATTTTCTCCCATTTTTACCCAAGGAGTTTTGTAATTCCAGCTTTACATGTAGATTTATGATCTATTTTGAGTTACTTTCTTACTATGGTGAAGTAGTATCATTGTTTTGCATGTGGATATCAAGTTGTCCCAGCACCACCTGTTGAAAGATTATTTTTCCCTTCAAATTTCTTTTTTGAATGCCACTATAGGTATGCTAGCAATCACATTAAAAAATGCTATCGATTTTCAGATTTATAACTGCTGACTGACAAATTGAACTAGCAAGAAAGGAATTTCTCTTGTTTGTCATACCTTGATTGCATGTCTTAAAATTAATCTCTAAATAAATATATCAATAGGGCCACCTGGGTGGCTCAACTGGTTCAGCAGAGGGCTAAGCTCTTGGTTTTGGCTCTGGTCATGATCTCGGGGTGTGGGGACTGGGGCTCAGCGCCGGGAGTCTGCTGGAGATTTTTCACCCCTCTACTCCTCCCCTGCTTGTGCACTCTCTCATAAACAAACAAACAAACTAACTAACTAACTAACTAACTCTTTACAAATATCAATAGAGGGGCGCCTGGGTGGCTCAGTGGGTTAAGGCCTCTGCCTTCGGTTGGGGTCATGATCTCAGGGTCCTGGGATCGAGCCCCGCATGGGGCTCTCTGCTCAGCGGGGAGCCTGCTTTCCCCCCCACCCCGCCCCCGTCTGCCTCCCTGCCTACTTGTGATCTCTGTCTGTCAAATAAATAAATAATTAAATAAATCTTAAAAAAAAAATCAATAGATTTTGTTTTGTTTTTATTTTTTGATGTTTTTAAGTATTGAATTCCTACTACGGCCAAGTACGGTGCTAGACGTCAGATACAAGATGAAGAAAACAAAGCAGGTCGCTGCTTTCATGCAGCTTATAGTCTATTGAGAAAACATCAGGGGACTTCAGGAGGGTTTCTCCTGTTGAGGAACGTTCCAAAAAAGACGGCAGCGTGAAAAAAGCAGCTCAGTCTTTTGGGAAAAAGATATAGCCAGTGAAGCTACAGCGCAGCAGACAAGAAGGAGAGCACAACAAAACGAGGCTGAATGGTTAGGGGCGAACTATTGCAGGAGCTATAAACCTGCCCCAAACCCTGGGTTGAGGCTCCCCCCGTGGTGTCCCCAGCAAACTCCCCAGGTGAGCTGAGGACGCTTTCTGTTTTGAGGGAAACACAGCGACATCTCTCGGACAGCGCGGGAACTTACCAACTCGAGCTGGTTTACACTTTGAACTTCAGATCCTGCTGTCTCTTTGGATGAGTTTTCCGCTGTTGGTGTGATAAAAAGCTACACCCTCGAGAGAATCCGTGTAGAGCAGGAAATGAGGGTGGTTGTCTGATTCGAAGGTCTGGGAAGTTCTGCAGCGCCCAGAAGGAGCTGTTAGGACATATTTATTGCCTCGCTTGGACTTAACTACTTAATAAGCAGAACTGTTAGGTATTTCTTTGGGCCTAAGAGCACCTTGAAAACAAGTACTGAGATACTAAGTGAACCTTGAACAGAAAATTTGGCAGCTTCTACTGTTAAGATCTTTGGGTTTTATTCCAAGTGTTACAGAAAGCTATTACAAGGTTTAAAATAGGGAGAATGGCATGGAGGCTTTAATATCTCCCAGTAAATCGATAGGGTGCCTGGGTGGCTCAGTGGCTAAGCAGCTGCCTTTGGCTCAGGTCATGATCCCAGAGTCCTGGGATTGAGTCCTACATCCAACTCCCTGCATAGTGGGGAGTCTGCTTCTTCCTCTCCCTCTGCCTGCTGCTCCCCCTGCCTGTGCTTTCTCTCTCTCTCTGTCAAATAAGTAAATAAATAAATAAAAATCTTAAAAAAAAATTCAAGAAACCAACTGCTTAAAAAAGATGATAGTTAAAAAATCTACACACTAAGCCTGACAATACATCATAGGTTTTTTTTAAATTTTTCATTTATTTTTTTAAATTTATTTTCAGTGTTCCAGAATTCACTGTTTATGCACCACATCCACTGCTCCATGCAATACGTGCCCTCCATAATACCCACCACCAGGCTCACCCAACCTCCCACCCCCACCCCTCCAAAACCCTCAGATTGTTTCTCAGAGTCCACAGTCTCTCATGGGTCATCTCCCCCTCCGATTTCCCTCAACTCCCTTCTCTTCTCCATCTCCCATGTCCTCCATGTTATTTCTTATGCTCCACAAATAAGCGAGACCATATGATAATTGACTCTCTCTGCTTGACTTATTTCACTCAGCATAATCTCCTCCAGTCCCATCCATGTTGATACAAAAGTTGGGTATTCATCCTTTCTGATGGAGGCATAATACTCCATAGTGTATATGGACCACATCTTCCTTATCCATTTGTCTGTTGAAGGGCATCTTGGTTCTTTCCACAGTTTGGCGACCGTGGCCATTGCTGCTATGAACACTGGGGTACAGATGGCCCTTCTTTTCACTACATCTGTATCTTTGGGGTAAATACCCAGTAGTGCAATTGCAGGATTGTAGGGTACCTCTATTTTTAATTTCTTAAGGAATCTCCACACTGTTTTCCAAAGTGGCTGCACCAACTTGCATTCCCACCGACAGTGTAAGAGGGTTCCCCTTT
>RCUC01129148.1:0-33307 GCA_003697995.1 Taxidea taxus jeffersonii
CTTATTTGGAAGAGAGACTAGAGCGTGGCTTATTTAGGGGCAAGGAGGGAGAATTGAGGTCTTTTCAATATTAGGTATTTCTGGCTATGGATGTCGCATGGGTCTTAAGTCCTTCACTAACGTCTTCTCATTTTATCCATGAAGGCTCACACATTTTTTTGGAATATTTTTTCCAAGGCTTCTGATAGTTTGTGGCTATTGTGATTGTGTTCTTTGAAAAATTATCATCATTACATTTTCTTATAAATTAACATTGGTATGTTAGAAAATAACTAAATTTTCATATGCTGGGATCTCATAATTTATTTCATACTTAGGTTTTACCTATGCTCTCAGTATTTCAGTTTGATCATCTATCCATCAAAGGGGTTGGGTTAGAAAGAGATTTCCAGGGGTCTTTCTGGTGTCAGCGTGACTTGTGTCTGTGATGAGGTAACAGCCTTTACAGACTTTATGAGGTGAGTGGGAGATGTTCCAGCTAAATACAGATAAGTTCTATGGATACAGCCAAACTTAGCTCGGTTCGTATATGTTTGCATGTGTTTAATGCTCTTTGTATAATGATTCTTTTACATATTGAGGTAAAGAGTGAATACTTAACATTTTAAAAAATAACTCTCCAAAGTACAGTTTCTTATTCTGGCTGAAAAGGTTTACTATTATCTTCTCACCCTGCATTTTAGTTTGTTAGTGTGTTGTTGTACTGCATACTTTTTCTCCTAAAAATATGTGGTCTTTAAACCATAGTTTTTTAAATAAATATTTGCATCTCAAGTCAGATTTTTCCTGTAACATGGATTTAATTTGGTTAGTTTCATAAAGACAGGTTATGTTAAGAGAGCTTTCTCCTCTGCATTTGTTCTCTTCTGTACCTCTGTCCCAAGCACCCCAAGTGCAGACGTCAGAAGATTCCCTTGGGAGTGTGAGTGGTATTCTTGAATTATTTTAATATTTATTTCTGCTGGGTGGAAGGAAGCAGATGCTGTGCTTGTCATCTCTGAGAATATTCAATCCTAACCCCAAATGTAACTCAATAACAGGACATCTTTTTTATCTTTTAGAAAGACATGGGCTGGCTACATAAGTTTCTGTCCAGATGCTTGCCAGGAATTTGTTTGAACAAACTGAAATGGCTAGATAAATTTTAACCCTGATTTGAATAGGGTTCCCAAAACTGGATTCGGGGCAAAGGTTGGTGGCGGTTATATATATGAGCTAGTACAAATATATGCATGCTGTATGTGTATATGTCTGTATGTGGGTCTGTATGTACATATGTATGTATATGTATTTAAATTGTGATAAAATTAGCACGTAACATAAACTTAGCATCTTCACCATTTTTAAATGTACAGTTAAGTATAGTGTTAAGTACATTCACATTGTTGTGCATCTAATCTCCAGGACTCTTTTCATCTTGCACAGCTGAAACTCTGTACCCATTAAATTAAACCAATTTAATTAATTATTTAAAAATAATTTTTCATTTTGTGCACTTTTTTTTTCTTTTTTAAAGTAAGCTCTATGGGGGCACCTGGGTGGCTCAGTGGGTTAAGCCTCTGCCTTCGGCTCAGGTCATGATCCCAGGCTCCTGGGATCAAGCCCCACATCGGGCTCTCTGCTCAGCAGGGAGCCTGCTTCTCTCTCTCTCTCTGTCTTTTGCTCTGCCTACTTGTGGTCTCTCTCTCTGTAAAATAAATAAATAAAATATTAAAAAAAAAAAAAGTAAGCTCTATGCCTCTTGTGAGGCTTGAACCCACAACCCTGAGATCAAGAGTCTCATGAGCTACCAACTCAGCCAGTCAGGTGCAGAAACTCCCTACTTCCCCCTCTCTCTGGCAACCACCATACTACCTTCTCTTTCTGTGAGTTTGAACCAGTAGTTATTTTTTGGGAACTTGCCCTCCTCTATGCCAGTCAAACAGATTTTGAGGGTGAAGAGCAGAGTAATCCAATAATATCAGTAGCCACTCTCCATAACCACGTGAGGGTTGGCAGTTGCCAGCCCTGAAATTTGAGCATCAGTAAGTTTTCTGTAATTTGGTTTTTGGAAATTGCTGTTACTTTTGTTTGAGGAGGAGGAAGGGAAAGAGGAGGAGGAGGAGGAGCCTAGTTGGTGACTTTTTTTGGGCACTTGTTACTTGCCTGAGGTTGGAGAAAGACCTTCTCCTGGGATGAAAAAAAGAAAGGCAGGTTTGGGTGCATGAAGATGCAGAGAACCATACAACAAGCCGAAGGGATTTTTCATGTCTATTCTCCCTGTCAAGTAAGAAGACTCCATCATCTGTTGAAAGTTAGGGGTCTGCAGTTGGCGAGAAGGCTTTCAGGAAGTGACAGAAGTTGGGATTCCCAGGCAGTGGGGTCAGAGACCTGGGCAGGGATAAGTGGAATGATAATAATAATAATAACACCAACCAGAACAACAGCCAGTGCCTACTAGTTTCCTCTGCTGCGCCAGCCCTTGTTCTAGGTGATCTGTGTATTAACCTGTGGAGCAGCTTTATTCGAGAAGTTGTTCTAGAGCTATGAAAGGAGGTGGTGAGAGTGAGGATCCCAGTGGTATCAGTTTGCCCCAAGCCCAGGCTCTTTTCCTCTCCCTGAACTGTTAATGACATTGGGAGTGTTTGCGTGGGATGGAAAGCCAGAAGTTTAGGGTCGAACTTCAAAAGTTGTTCTTCAGAGAAAGGGGGAAGGGCAGATTGGAAAAAAAAAAAATATATATATATATCTATATATCTATATATCTATATATCTATATATCTATCTATCTCCAAAATACAACAAACATATTGATGCTTTTTTTCCACCAGAATGATTGATGCCTTTGAAGGGCTGCTCCCCTAACCAGAGGAGAACCTGAACATTTTGTGGAGGAGAACCTGAGTTTCTGTTGAAACCCAGCTCCAGTTATGTGACTTGACAGCTAGAAGGCTCTGAAATGATAAATTAATTTTCTCTTTAAAGCCTGTGTGTCTAAAATAGAGTTGAAGCTGTATTTTGTTGAAGTTGATGTTGAAGTTGAAGTTAATGTTAATACATGCTTTACTTTCTTTGCAGGGGAAATAAAGGCCTTTTCACTTGTAGTTATTCTATATATTGAACAGATACTTGTTTTACTCTTATTTTGTATTAAGGGACTGCGTTACAAAGTATAAAAGTGTGTTGTTTTTAAACAATAGCATCCCTTCATGCATCTTTATTATTTCTCTAAATAAATATGAAATTTATAAAAAATAAACCTCCTTTTTCTTAGAATCATAAAAGCAAGCTTAAGTTTCTTGTTTGTTTTTATTTGACATATTTGAAGGTCCTTCCAAACATCTAGGAGAACACACGGAGGCCAGAAGAGTTTAATGTAAAGTAGACCAAAATGGATGAAATTATAACTGAGCCACTGGACTCGTTTTAATGTCCAGATGGATAAGCAAGCTCTTATCCATTTACAAGGGTAAACTCCTCTAGTGAGATCAATTAATTAATTTCTAGGCTCTAATTAATTATGATTTTTACTGTTATGGATTAGATTTGCATTACCTAAGACTGCAGCAGGTAACTTTGCCCCCCAAATCTGCATATGTCAGATTACTTATAATTTAGATTGACCTTTCCCCTTCTAGGTTTAACCCTTTTCAATTTAGGAATATCTGCAGGCTTGATGTATCCTGTGTAGGATCTCCCTTGTTGTGAAGGCTAACGCTTTGATTTTCATGTTAGGAGAAAAACTAGCAGTAAGACTTGAGATGAAATACAGTTTAGATTAATTCTGTCGCCTTGGTGAACACACACTGCTGTACTGTGGCGGTTTGTTGTGGACTCTTTTCATAATTAGACAACTCTTCCAAAAGACATTTTTGAAGTTTTGCTATGAAGAAAGATTGTTAGAGAATGAAAAGAACCTTTTGTAGAGCCCTCTTTGGGAGTCTGGTAACTGGTACTTTCAGATTCTGTACACAGAGATCCAAGGCTGGGAGAATATCTCAGGGTAAATCTATCTCAGTTTTGAATCCAAAGCTATTAATTTATTCAATTATAAGAAAAAACCACAGATTGCATAATGTCCTTGGTATTTTGTCGGCACGGAGAGGATGATCTCAGAAGAGTTGTAAGCCTACGCTGGGATGTGTGTGACACGTGCCTTTTTCCCTGATTTTAAAATTTCATCAGTCTTCGACACATTTTTGAAACTGTGGATATCCTAAGTTAGCAACTCCAAATCAGTGCACAAAGCAACCATTTTTGCCCGTGCCAAATGCATACTTTGCTGAATTTTGTAATCTGGACTCCAGAGTTTATACAGAGCAAATTCTAACATCTGCCAAAGTTCTGTTACGACCCAGAGGGAGTAGAGCAAAGTGGGACAAAGAATCTGGAAATGCATCCTGCCCATAGGACAAATTGCATTTAGGAATTTGCTTCCATGTGGATTTTCTCCTCGTGGACCACTGTGATGTTTAGCAGGCTGAGCAGGAAAGGTCACATTGCACAAGATGAAGAATGGTAAATGGTCTATTCAGTGGCTTGCTGTGAAGTCTCCTGCCAATGCCGACTAATATTTCCTCTGGGATAAGAGAGCCTGGCTGTCATCTTTTGGGGAATCTGATAATTTGTTGCCATTGTTTTCAGCACGGTGGAGAGAGGTAACATGTAAAGGCTCTTATCCCAGTGGCTTACAGGCCCCCGCCCCCTTTTTCATAAACTGTTGCTGCTGCTTTTGAGCCTTAACTGTAATTTAAAAAATATAGTAATGGTATCTCTTCAACAAAATGCATATGAATATTAAATCTACTCGATTCATCTTCATTTTGCCAAAGAGAACTTGAATTTATCTCTTCTTTAAAAATTTATTTATTTATTTATTTATTGAGAGGGAAAGGATGTGGGGAGGGGCAGAGGGAGAGAGAATCTTAAACAGGCTCCATGCCTAGTATGGACCCTGACATGGGGCTCCATCTCACGACCCTGAGATCATGACCTGAGCCGAAATCGGGAGTCAGACAATTAACTGACCGAGCGAGCACCCAGATGCCCTAAATTTCTTTCTTTTTACAAGACATTGGCCTCATCTTTTTTCTTTTTTTTTAACCTTAAGACATTGGCACTAGAAATATTTTGTAGGTTTTTTTTGTTTGTTTTGTTTTTTGCTTTTCCTTAAGTCAACAAAACTTCCTTTATCTTGGGCTGTGGGTGCAGTTTTAAACCATGTTAAAAATATGTACAGGAGTATAGACCCCCATAGGTTTTAAAAGATACGAAGAATCTGGGGCAGAAGTTAGTATGTCTAGTAAATTTAAATTCCCTCAGATTTGCTTTATAGGAAGTGTTTTAATATTTTCCAAAGCATTTCCATCTGAGTGATCTATTTTACATAGCTTCCTTTAAAAAGTATAGATGTATTCCTGAAATTATTTATCAATTTTTAATAAGTAAAATAGCTTCCTTCCTTTTTTTTTTAAGGTTTTATTTATTTATTTGATAGAGATCACAAGCAGGCAGAGAGGCAGGCGGAGAGAAAGTAGGGGAAGCAGGCTCTGTGCTGAGCAGAGAGCCTGATGCGGGGCTCGATCTCAGGACCCTGAGATCATGACCTGAGCCGAAAGCAGAGGCTTAACCCACTGAGCCACCCAGGTGCCCCAATAAGTAAATAGCTTAAAATGAATGATGAGTAATTTCTTTTGCAGTTATATGATAGATTAGATGTGTAGAGAAGCCCTTTCTGGTCTGAAGAGTTTTAAATGAAGCTGGGGAGAGGAAAAAATATGTGAACACATATAAAATGTATGTAAAATGTTGGAGCTTGTGTTAGAAAAACAGTTGAAGGCCTCAAAAGGCCTAGAAAGCATGATTTCTTAAGCTGGAGTAAGCACTGAAGAGGGTTTCTTATAGGATTAGAGCAACGAGGGGAAAGAGAAAAAGAACAGGGTCCAAGCAGAGTAGTGGGAGGTCATATTGGAGACTGCCCCATAGAAAACTTGAGACTCCAGAAAGGTGACTTCCTCAGTGGATAAAAGGTGCCCTGCATGTAGAGACTTGCATTTTAATGTCTTGGTTCTGGATGGGGAGGGGGAAGACTGTGCCCCGAAACTGCCTAGACGGAAGCCCACACTCAGATGGTTTTGCAGCCAGATTTATTACTACCCATTAGTCCTGAAATTCTCGTAAGGTGATAGCTTAGTTGAAAGTACTTCCGGTTGATTGTGATTCCCAAGTGTCTGGGAGAATAAAATTCAGATCTAACACAGGAGCACCTAAATATTTTAAAACAATTAATAACAAACGTAAAGGAACTCCTTGATAATAACATAATGGTAGGGGACCTTAATACCCCACTTACATCAGTGGAATAGATCATCAGAACAGAAAATCAACCAGGAAACAATGGCTTTGAATGACACACTGGACCAGATGAACTTAACAGATATATTCAGAACATTCCATCCTAAAACAGCAGAATACACATTCTTTTCAAGTGCACATGGAACATTCTCCAGAATTGATGACATATTAGGTCACAAAATGGTTCTCCACAAATACAAAAAGACTGAAATCATACCACGCACCTTTTCTGAGCACAACACTCTGAAACTAGAAGTCAACCACGAGAAAAAATTTGGAAAGACCGCAGACACGTGGAGGCTAAACAGCATGCTGGTAAACAATGAGTGTGTCAACCAGGAAATCAAAAAAGAATTAAAAAAAAATACATGGAAACAAATGAAAATGAAAACACAACTGTCTGGTCCTAAAGAGGAAGCCAGACAGGCCTACCTCACGAATCAAGAAAAATCTCAAATAAACAACTTAACCTTATACCTACAGGAGATAGGAAAGAACAAGGATTTATGCCTAAAACCAGCAGAAGGAAGGAAATAATAAAGATTAGAGCAGAAATAAGTGATCTAGAAATTTAAAAAACAATAGATCAGATCTTTATAGAAACATATTTAATAGACCGATCTCAAAGAGTCTTTATAGATAAGTGGCAAGAAGTGTGAGCTTTCACAAGAAAACAAACAACTATGAGTGAGATTATATTTTCCAAAGGGGGCAGTAACAATATTTCCTGACTGATGTCACGTGTTCTTCTAAAACCTTGCTATTCTACCGTGAGGAAATAGTCTGTCCCATTGCATTAAACCTGGGCAGACCTTTGTGACTGCTTTGACCCAAAGAATCTGACAAGGACTGATACTCTGTGACTTCTGAGGCTAAGCCATAAAAACGCCACACATTTATTCCTTATTCTCTTGGGGTCTTCTTTCCTGGAACCCATTCCTATGCTGTGAGGAAGCCCATGCAGTCTATGGAGAGACCCACGTCATGAGGAATGGAGGCCTCAGGCCCACGGCCCCAACTTAGCTCCCTGCAGACAGCCAGCGTTGATGTGCTCACCTTGTACATCATCTGTCTTGAAAGTGGATTCTCCACTCTCCTCTCAAACTGCTTTAGGTGATGCCACATGGAGCAGAGAGAAGCTGTCCTTTCTGAGGCCCAGACAGATTGCAAATCTGTGAGCCAAGTAAATAATTATTGTTTTAATCCCCTAAGTCCTGGGATGGTGTGTTGCGCAGTGACAGATAAAACTAGAAGATCAGCAGTAACTATCGGTCTCCTAGATTATTAGAGATATTTGAAAAAATAAAAGAGGAAATTAAAAATATATGATGAAGAGACTCAAAATTAATGAGAAAACTGTGCAAGAAGAGCTCAGTCTCAGTAGGACTTCTAAAAATAAAAGACCTACATGAAAAAACAATGGAAAGATGATGCAGACTGAACAGAGTTGAAGAGTGAACTGGGAGACAGATCTGGAGATTTCTAGAGTTGCGTGCAGAGAGGGAGTGGGGCACATGCAGTTTAGCAGCAGGAGGATGAGAAGATGCCACCATGTAGGTCTGATTTAGTGGTTCTCAAACTTTGTATCTTAGGACCCCGTGCACTTGTAAAAAATTACTGAGAACCCCAGCTTGCTGTTGTGTGCGTAAGTTACACTTATACTTAATATATTATGGTTCAATAAAAAATTTACTTAAAAAAGAAGACATCACAAAGAGCAAAAAATAGGCCAGGACTTGAGAGAAGATAGACTGATAAAGCTTGTTATTCAGAATATAAAAGAACTCAAATTAAAAGGAAAAAAAGATAGGAACAACAACAAAAAAGGAAATAGGGAAGTCACAAATAAGTTTATTTCACTGGAGCAGGAACAAATGGTCTATGAATATAGGAAAAGATCCTCAGTTTTTTTTTAGTAGTCAAGGAAATGCAGACTGAAACAGCAAGGGGCTATTTGCCTCCCATTCTCCATCAGACTGGAAAAAATTAAAAAATAGCAGTTGTTGGAGGTGATAGAGAGCAGTGGGAACACCGGCACTGTTGGATACAACCATTTTGGGAAACAGTTTGGCTTTACTTAGTGATTCCCAAGTATACACCCTAATGAAACTTACACCCGTGACCCAGGAGACTTGTATAAGAATATTTAAAGTACTGTTCAAAATAGCTACAAATGCAAACAACTCAACTGTCTAGCAACTGTGAAGCAGTACATAAAGTTGGTGTATTCAGAAAAGGATGACTAGCGTAAAACGAATTAGATACCACTCCGTGCATTTCTTGGAACAATTTTCTAAATATTATCAGGATCAAAAAAGGGAGTTAAAAATAATAAATGTGATTCTACTTACATGAAATTTAAAAACAGACATACCTAAACGATAGGTTGTTTGGTGATACATATATGGGGAGATTGTAAAGGAAAGCAAAAGAATGATAACATGAGTTTTAGGATAGTGGTTGTTCTGAGGTAGGGGTGGAATGGAAAAGCCCATAAAGCACCAAGATTTGTATGTGACCTATTTTGCCATAAAAATTTCTGTGAGTGTGTTGTGGAAAGGAACCTGCAGTGGTTCTTTTTCTAAGGACAGAATTTTGGTCATGCAAAGACTTAATTCTTAATCTCTTCATAGGTGTTCTTGCATATAAAGTCCTCCAGTAACTACATGCATTTATTTTGCACAGTTTCTGTCAATCTTGCTAACTGGGGAGCATGCCTAGGCAGCAGATGAAACAAGGAGGATTTATCCACAAGTTCAAGTTCAGTTGTTGTAGCCTTAGAATGAGAAACTAGGCCTCTTCTCCTAACCTGTCTGCAAATCGGCTTACTGTTAAAAACAAGACTGTTTCCCAGTTTATTTTTTTGGTTAGCAGCAAAGGCACTCTTGCCTCTACCCCTAGCCCGAGTCTGCTGTTTGTTAAAAGTCTCCATGCATTGACATATCTTCCTTTTCTGAAGGAATGTGAAACCCAATAATTACACACAGACCTGACCTACTTTGGAGGAACCAGAGGACAAAGAAATCTTCGTTTTCTTCATCCTTTTTTGGTTAAAAAGCAGAGATTTTGGGAGATGAGAGCCAGGACTCCTTACATCTATACTTCTTTGAAGGGTCTAACAGTTTGCCCTGTCCCATATATTAGAAGTTTCCCTGTATGCACATTGCTCATAGACTCACCCACGTGATGTTGTTGAATTCTTTGCATGCCTGCTGATCTGGAAACGTTTGGCCATTTCCCAAGGTCACCATGGCTGAAAGAATCCATTGATTTGTTTTTATTTTTAGTTGTCTCACTTTATAGATTTGATTTTGTAAACACCTCAGTCCTTTTTTATTTTTTTAAAGGAAGTAGTTGAAATCTAAACATACACATTTATATGAATGCATGAATGAGTTGAAGTAATAGTTTGGACCACGCATTCCATTTAGTTATCATTGTGGTTGCCTAGTAACTGTTACTCTACGTCTTGGTTGCTTTGTTTGTTGTTGATATGCTAAGTTGGTTGATTGTTTTTATTCTAATTTTTATTTTTTGCTTTATCGATTTAAAAAAAAAATATATTAGAAACTAAGTTCCCCTTAAACCACAAGCAAAAGTCTTTTTGGTCTGGTTCATCAGCAGTTGCTAAAATCACAACTGGATTCTGGGTCCTACTAGGTCCTATATCCGGTGCTTGAGACTTATTAAACCCATCATTTTGTTTACTAATTATCAGCCTTAACAGAGTAAGGTGGATGTGGATATCTGGGATATCAAGAACTAGGAGGAAGGACAGTGTGGATAAGGATAGGCAAATGCATCAGTGGAGTAGATTCAGTAGTCTAGAAATAACCCTTACACGTATGGTCATTTCACTTTTGACTAGGGTGCCAAGACAATTAAAAGGAGAAAGAATAGTTTTTCCAAGAAATGGTTCTGGGACAGCTGGATATCCATATGCACAGTGAAGTTGGACCCCTGCTTTGCAAAACTACTCAGAATGGATCACAGATAGATCCATTAACTCAGAATGGATCACAGATAGAAACATAAGGACTAAAACTATAAAATTCTTAGATAGGAGCAAATCATTGTGATCTGGATTTGGCAGTGTTTTTTTTTTTAGGTATGACACCAAAAGCACAAGGGGCAGTGAAAAATAGATAAATTGGATTACATCAAAATAAACTTTTGTGTTACAAATAATACCATCAAAGAAGTGAAAGGCAACTCACAGAATGGGAGAAAATATTTGTAAATCATGTACCTGTGAGGTTTATGCTCAGAATATATAAAGAACTCTTACAATTCAATAATAAAAAGACAGTCTAATTTAAAAAATTGAACAAAGAAGGCATACAGCAGGCCAGCAAACCTGAGAAGATGTCTAACGTCATTAGTCATTAGGAATACCTAATCAAAACCACAATGAGATACCCATGAGGATGGCTATACTAAATCCTATGGCCAATAACACTGGTATTGGTGAAGATGTAGAGATATTAGAAACTTCTCTTGCATTGCTGGTGGGAATGTAAAATGAGATAGCCACTTTTCCATTTCCTTAAAATTTCCAAAAATATATATGGCGTTACTGTATGACCCCGGTATGTTACCATATGACCCACTCCTATGTTTAAATCCAAATGAAAACACCTCCACACAAAAATTTTACATGACTGTTCATAGCAACGTCATTCATAATAGCGAAAATGTGGAAACACCCAGAAAACCATCAACTGGATCATTAATATGTCGTCTGTCCACACAATGGATTGTTATTTGACAATAGAAAGTAGTGAAATACTGGCTTGCGCTACAGCATGGATGCCCCTTAAAAACATTATGGTAAGTGAAAAGACCACATATTGTAGGACTCCATTTATATGAAATGCTCAGTGTAGGCAAATTCATAGGAATAGAAAGTAGGTTAGTGGTTGCTTGTGCTGGTGAGGAGTGGGGGATGAGTAGCGGCAGCCTATGGCTATGAAATTTCTTTTCTAGGGGGACAAAGTGTTCAAAATTAGATTATTGTGATGATGGCACTACCCTGTGAATATACTAAAAAAACACTGAATCGTATTCTTTAAATGGGTGAATTGTATATTACATGAATAATATCTCAATACAGCTATTTTCTGAAAAAGAACTAAAATACAGGAAAGCAGGGAAACTGCTAAGGGGAAAAAACCAATGTGATTATTTGTCTTGTAAATGTCTTGTTAGTGAATTGCTTGTCTTTACTCTGGGTAAATATTTGTAAATTTTTTTTTAAAAGGCTACTGTTGAAAAGAATTTTAAATATCTTTTAGTAAAAGACCTATAGAATAAAACTTTAAACATATTTAAAAGAATAAGAGCCGAATATTGTAGGGAAGAAGGGAGATTGATATAATTTTACCAGAACTTAGGCTAACTCTGGCTACCACAGTTCACTTAGTGTTTGCTTTCTGGCAGTATAAGCAACCAAAACTGATGATGAGTTCTTTAACTTACATTATTAACCAAAAGGAAGCAATCCAAGTGAGAAAGTGTATTTCCCAGCCCTGCACAGCCCTCCACTGTAAAGTAGAATTTGTCCACGACTTGCTAGCAGGTTCACAAAACTATGTCAAAAAAAAAAAAAAAAAAGAAAGGGGGACGCCTGGGTGGCTCAGTTGGTTAGGCGGCTGCCTTCGGCTCAGGTCATGATCCCAGCATCCTGGGATCGAGTCCCACATCGGGCTCCTTGCTTGGCAGGGAGCCTGCTTCTCCCTCTGCCTCTGCCTGCCTCTCTGTCTGCCTGTGCTCGCTCGCTCTCTCTCTGACAAAAAAAAAAAAAAATAATAATCTTTAAAAAAAAAAAAAAAGGAAAGAAAAAGAAAGAAGAAACAAAAAAAAGGGCTTCTCCCATTATAAATTTAAAAAAAATTCCAAAATATCCTTCATATGGAAATTTAGTTTTGACCCTGGGTATAGGTCTGGTGTAAAATTTAGTTTATTAGGGGTGCCTGGGTGGCTCAGTGGGTTAAAGCCTCTGCTCTCGGCTCAGGTCATGATCTCAGGGTCCTGGGATCGAGCCCCGCTTCGGGCTCTCTGTTCAGCAGGGAGCCTGCTTCCCCCGCTCCCACCTCTCTGTCTGCCTCTCTGCCTACTTGTGATCTCTGTCTCTCAAATAAATAAATAAAATCTTTTTAAAAAATTTAGTTTATTGAGCTTTCTGGTTATTGGAATTGAGGAAAGAATAGAAAACTGATTTTGGTCTGGTGTCTCTGGCATTAAATCGAAGTTATCTAACATAATAGATAGAGACTGAACTTGACTGTGGTGCCAGAAGATCAGAGTATTTTGTTGGATGTTTGAAATGAGATGTGTATGGTTGTTTAAAAAAATGTGATAAACTTTTTTACAGTAGTTTTAGATTTGCAGAAAAGTTGCTAATACGGTGGAGTTCCCAAATACCCCACATGCAGTTTCCCCCATTATTCATTCTTACCTTATATTAGAATATATGTTTGTCATACTTAATGAACCTATATTCCTACATTATTATTAACTGAAGTCTAGAGTTTCTTCTGATTTCCTTAGTTTTTATCTAATATCTTTTTCTTCTGTGTCAGGACCCGGGATCCAACATTAGATTTAGTCATTATATCTCTAGGCTCCTCTTGGCTATGATAGTTTTCTCATACTTTCCTTGTTTTTAATGACCTTGACAGTGTTGAGGAGTACTAGTCAGGTATTTCATAGAATGCCCCTCAATTGGAAATTGTCTTATGTCTTTGTTGTGATTAGATGTGGGTTATATATTTTAGGGAGAAAGACCAAAAAGAGAAAGTGCCGTTCTCATCACATCACCCCTTGATAAGGGTAGATGCTATCAGTGTGATTATCACTGCTGATAATAACCTAGGTCACCTGGCAGAGGTGTATGTGTCAGATTTCTCCCCCTTTCCATATTGTCCTCTTTGGAAGGAAATTATATATACACATACTTTTTGTACCATCTTTGCAGGTGACAAAAGTAACTGTTTTAAAAACTAATGAGTCTGGCATGCTCACCTTTTCCGGTAAAGATTTTACCTATGTTTTCACAGAAAGGGCCTGCCAGAATACCTATAAGGAGGGCCAGAGCTTTTCTCAAGAAAGAGCTTCACTTCTGTTCGTATGCTTGAATTATTTTTGAAACGGCTAGATTTCTAGACCATAAACTATGGAAGAGATTTTCCTGGCCTGGGATTTCTTAGAGGTAAGAGTTACCTACATCATGAAGAACCATGAGGTACTAGTATTCCCTTGTTGTGCAACTAAAACTTAACAGCTTCAAAGAGCACACATTTATTATCTCCCAGCTGTGGATCAGAAGGCCTGGCTTGGCTCAGACTCGTCCTCCACTCAGGGTCTCACAAAGTTGCAGTCAAGGTATTAGGTAGATGATGTTCTCATTTGGACAATCAGGTGGGAAAGAACTCACTTCCAAGATTGTTCAGGCTGTTGGTAGAATTGAGTCCTTGTGACTTTATGACTAACTTTTTGCAGGCTGTTTGGCTGAAGGACACCCTCATGTTATAAAGATGTTGTCTATAGGGCACCTGGGTGGCTCAGTCAGTTAAGTGTCTACCTTTGGCTCAGGTCATGATCCCAGGGTCCTGGGGTAGAGTCCCATGTGGTGCTCCCTGCTTAGTAGGGAGTCTGCTTTTCCCCCTGTCCCTCCCCGCTGCTCCTGCTCTCACTCTCTCTCTCATTCTCTCTCTCTCTCTCTCGGACTCTCTCAAGTAAATAAATAAAATATTTTTTAAAAAAAGATACTGCCTATAGTTATTTGAGACCACCCATGGTTGCTTTTCCTATGGGCTTCTGAAACATGGCCTCTTACTTCCTCAAGACCTTCAAGTCCAGCAGGACGTGAAGGAAGAGATTACACAAAGGTGTGAATATATATTATCATTATGTGTGTAGAATCACTGGAGATTGGTCACCATAATGTCTCTCTGTTACATATTATATGACTTCTGTAGAGAATATTTATTTTTGAGTAAGAGTCTATCCAGAGAATCTTTTTTGATGACAGTTGGTCAGAGTACCTCTTGAAAATCTACCAGAGTACCTCTGGTAGAGCGGGTTGCCATGAAAAGAATAAACCTTATAATGACTGGCATTATTGTAAATGGAGGAAGGTCGAGGTGTTTGTGAAGCATGAATGTGGAAGTGAAGAAAGCAGTTGGAGGAGAGGTGAGGCGCTGTGGTATATTTTCCCTGTTTCAAACTTCTGTTGGCTTCTGGTGCTGTCCGTCATTAGATCCTTTGTGAGCCAGTTTTCTATGTTTATTTTAAAGAACTTATTACCATACCATGAAATCTAGTTTTCAGAGGTGGCAAAACATAGTGTAGTTAAGGGCTTCCGGTCTAGAGCTCCACATGGGCAAGGTTCAGATCCCGCCCTCACTGGCTAGTACTGTCCTACCACTGCTGGGTGCATCAGTGTCTCATGGGACTAATCACAGTCCTTACTCTGTCAGGTGGTTGTAAGCATGAAGAGCTAAGCTAAGGCCTGTAATTATTGTTCATTTTTTCCAGCACGATAATGCTTCTTCCATGGTTATGTTTTTAAAGAGGAATGTGGATCCTTTAAAGAAATATTTGAAATATTTCCCGATGAAACACGGTGATTGGGATTTTGGATGAACTTGGTGGGGGTATAGATGAGCAGAATTGCTGATGAGTCAATAATTGTTGAAGCTGATGATGGCTACTTGTGATACTCTGTCTACTTTTGTCTATATCGGAAGGGTGCCATAGGAAAAAAGGAAAAAGAAAGTAACAGTACCATGGCACACAGTGAGTGCTCAGTATGTTTTAGCTAGTACTACATTGATGTTTAATATACTGGAATTAACTTGTCTAAAATGCAAAAATGTGAAACAAACTGAGCTAAACACTTCGGTTTTTTCATTTCTAAGACTCTTACTATAGATACAATTTCATCAAATTTGGATAGCGTATCCAAGACCTTAGACTTGGATTTTTGGTTTCAGTGTTAGCGTTTTCCCATTTAAGTTGTATTTTATGAGTTAATTAGTTTGGCTTATTTGTGGCTGGTATCACATTCCATTTAATTTAGTCTACCATGGTTTCTCTAAGTGGGAGGGAGATTGATATCAATATAATTGATTATTTAGTGTTATTAGTATCAGTAGTAGGAGACATTGGCTTTCCCAGTAGTGAAAATATTAGCAGCAAAGGCCAAGGTTTTCCTAGGTAAACAGTGGTGTTATGCTTTAGTTTACTGTAATTGTTGTTTAATGTAAGTGAGAAGCGTAATACTTAGGAGCGAATTCCCTGAGGCTATCTCAGCTGTGGTGAATGCAGGTTTTTTTTTTTTTTTTGAATGCAGTTTTTTTGCTTAGCACATGGTCCTGCGTTATATAGCGCTATAAAAGTAGGTGGCTTGACTATTTTTTTTTGAAAGATTTAATTTATTTATTTGACAGAGAGAGACACAGTGAGAGAGGGAACATAAGCAGGGGGAGTGGGAGAGGGAGAAGCAGGCCTCTTGCCAAGCAGGGAGCCAGATGCAGGGCTCATCCTAGGATCCCGGGATCATGACCTGAGCTGAAGGCAGATGCTTAACGACTGAGCCCCCCAAGCGCCCTGGTGGCTTGACTGTTTTAATTGTTCTAGACTGAGAGTTATCTAACTAGTGATTCTGTTTTACTTTATGTGAATGAAACTTAGAACTTAAAAATTAATAGAAACAAAACCAAAATCTTTGAGAGTTTTCATTAGGAATTGGCACAGTGAGAAAGAAGCTTTTGTCTTGATCACCCTGCTTTCAAGTACATGCAGGCACACATTTATGTAATAGATCAGAATGTCGAGGACTGCAGAGCTGGTGACACTTGCCCAAGGTTTGCCACAAACATATTTTAGTGATGGAGTTAGGAATGGAATTCTAGATCCCAGCTCTTGGTCCAGTGCTCTTTGGCCATCCCAGTGATTTCCAGATTGTTCTCCAGAGCCTCAGGGGTCTAAAAAGTTTGTCTGTTTCTAAACCTTTTGCCCAAAGTTAGCCAGAGTAGCTCCCTCCATCCCTCCCTCCCTCCCTTCCTTCCCTCCTCCCTCCTCTCCTCTCCTTTTCCTTTTCCCTCTCCTCTCTCTCTCTCTCTCTCTTTCTTCTTTCTTTCATATTATGGTTTCTATTGTATTAGCAAGACTTTGTTCAGAAGGGGAAATATCCTGCTACTGTGTATGTTAGTTGTGATGTCTCTCCTTCCCTGAACTCTTTATTCTGTGCCATCTTCTACGCAGAAAAGTACATTTGATTTATTGGCAGGGTTTTGTTTGACTTTGTTTCAAAGATGTCATTGTGTTCTCTGTAGAAATCTGTGACCCAAAGACCTCACGAAAATTCAAAAGGACTTTTAAACATGGAGGGCTAATTATTTTTAGTATGAGGTTATTATCAATGAATGTTTTATTTCCTTGCAGTTCTCTGCATTCTCTCTTTGTTCTCTCATCTCATCAGTCTTATTCCTTGTGATTTTCTGGACGGTGTTCCTCATGATCTGTTGTTTTATAAGAAGATATTTATGCAAATATGTCTATTTTAAATGAAACTTTCTGATGTCTGGAGATTGTTGAGGGTCTCTTTGGTAGTGAGTTATGGGTCATATCAATTTGCTTAAAAACAATCTTGTCAAGATCAGAAGAGGCCCAAAAGACAGTGTAATGGGTTGGTTTTTGCTTAAATTATGAATACTTTTAATGGTTAAAGAAGCCCCTCACTGGTATTAACTGTGCTCAACATTTTAGTCAGTCAGTGCACAATTATGATAACTTAAAATCCTTGATGATACTTCAAAAGGTTATCAAAATTCTAGACTTGCACTGTAACGTCAGTTTAGGACTGTCATAGAAGGTCAGAATTTAGGATGCATTTAATCCTGCTAAGGGAAAGGACAAACAAGTTTACTAAATGTGAAGTCTGTTATATTAAGTACATACTTCATGTAATTGTGTTTTTACATTCAATGTGGTACAAAACTGTTAACATATAGATATATACGATAATAATATATGATAATGAATTACATTTTAATAGAACAGTTTTTCATATTTTTTATGGCAGGATTATCAATAGTGTTCTTCCTGCCTTTAAAATAAATACCAGAAATTTGAGAATTAATTAATATTTACCATTAGACTTTCCAGAGGAGTGATTTAATTTACTTAAACTTCACTATTCAGCCCATGAAATACAAACATTAATCATGGAAATATAAAATGTTTGATTTGCAAATGTGATGACCATTAACTCTAAGGAACTCGTTGAAGTCAGAATAAATGCTAAAAGCCACCACCCAAAATATTCCCATTTTGGTGGAATCCCAGAGGGGGATTTTTTTTCTGCTAGCACTAAAGGTGTGCGGCTGTGATTAAGAAAGCCCATCAGGGGCACCTGGGTGGCTCAGTGGGTTAAGCCTCTGCCTTCGGCTCAGGTCATGATCTCGGGGTCCTGGGATCGAGCCCCGCATCAGGCTCTCTGCTCAGCGGGAGCCTGCTTCTTCCTCTCTCTCTGCATGCTTCTCTGCCTACTTGTGATCTCTGTCTATCAAGTAAATAAAAAAAAGAAAATTAAAAAAAAAAGAAAAAGAAAGAAAGCCCATCAGAAGGTACTTGGTGCCGTGTCCCTAACAGGCACAGGGAAACTGGGTCTTTAATTCAGGGAAGACAGCCCAGTGTCAGCAGTCAGACTAGAAAGCCTGGTATGACACAGATGTACATTGTGACAGATAGCTCGTAGTACTGGCACGTGAGCATGCGTGACAAGTATGTCTCAGAAACAGGGAGGGTAAGATGTTCCCTGATAATGGAGATTGCTTCCAGTTTTCCCTTTGTTTTCATTACCAAAGAGCTGGGAAATGTAAAAGATGAGGAATTTAGGGTAGTTTTTCAGCTGTTATTGTGTTCCCTTGGTTCACTCAACTTTTTGCTACTGCAGGCTGTCTTATTAGGCCTTGGGGGCATATTAATATAATTTAAAACAACTTAAAATATGAACTGTTGCTGACTTTGTTCACCAGGAACAACACTACCATTGTAAGGTTAGCACCATGCTCAGTGTCATAAATCTCCATCGGGGAAGTATAAGAAAGTTATGCGTGCCACTTGAGTTCAGTATTCTTTCCAGCTGGTGCTTTAAAAAGCTTGAGTGTTCTAGGTGCTACAGTGAAATATGCTTAACGGGACACAGGCTCCTTGACAAATGCCGTCCTTGGGAAGAGCACACTTCTTCTGTGAGTGTGTGTTATTTTTACCCGTGAGCTGGCACTCCAGGACAGAGTACTTCATTAAGAAAATTCATCTTGAAGTTCATTCAGCTCTCTGCCTCCATCTAACCTCACAGTTGAGGTCATTGCCAAGTTTCACCCACATGTCTAATCTCTCTTCTCTGGGATTCAGCTGCCATCCTTCATAGCTTCATTTTCCACCATAACTTTGAATTTTGCCTTGGACTAACTGCTGCTCCTTGTTTTTCTTTTACTTCAGAACATTGCTCTGATAATTACTGTTTTTTCATGATACCCTTTTCTTAGATACTGTTCTTTGGTGGCCACTTTAAACCACTGGAGCTCCCTTGTTAATCCTTTCCTTCTCCTATCCAATGGCTTCCTGCGGTCCCTCAGTGTTCAAAGTCTCCTATTTGCTCTGCATTCTTCAGTCCCAATGCCTCTTTCCTGCTCTTTCCCTTCTGCCCTTTGTTTAAGGGCTTCAGGGTGTTCTTTTAAATAGGTCCCTAACCTTGGAATTGAGCCATCGGTCCAATTCTCAATCTCCCTCTTCAACTTCCAAGTCATGATCAACTGGAAATAGATACCTGGAAGTGGGTTGGGCACTGCTATTTGTAAGTAATTCTTCATTGTTATGGTCAACTCCATCCTCTTCTCCATTCCTTGTTCGGTTCATTTCAGTTGGAAACTTAAAGGCCAGGAGTTGACTTAACGTTGTGGAAAGCACTCAGAGTGTTGTCGGCACTGTGTCAGTGTTGAGATGACAGCAGTGGTAATGTCGGTGTGGCTGAGAGAGTTGCCCGTTATGTTAGAGATACTCCTAGGACTTCTGCTTTCTGAGAGGGTAAATGTTAACCAGATGGGAATTACTGGAACTGAGAAATCATTTTCTTTTTGTCTGAAAAATTTCCCTTCTCTGCCTTGAATTCCAAGTAATCACCAGAAAATTTCCATTGATTAATTATGCACAATCTGACCATGTTCCACCTTAGGAATTCTTCCAAGAATAACGTATAGTTCATGGTCCCTTTTCTCACTTCAGGAAGCTCACAATTCTCTAAATCAGAGAAAGCAGAGAAGTAGAGAAAAATAAATGACCTAAAGTCCTGCTAGATATTATGAATGGTTTCCTTTGGGATTCACTGAAACCTGATTTACTCTTACTTTTGGTGGTCATGTTGCATCCTCCTGCTGACTGGAATCCCAACATCTCAGTCAATCCCTAGGCTTCACAGTTGCGTATTTTTCCAGAAAGGGAATTGTGATTGGTATGTAAAATGGATAGGATAGTCTTTCTGAATATCTGTCTTAGCTTTGTCCCTTAAAACTTGATTTGACTATGTATTACCAACTCAAATATGGAGTCCTCCTTGATTGGTTGTGACGCAGGAGACAGGATTTCCCAAGAATATGGCCAGCTTATGTCCTGACCATGGCCATGTGGGACATCATTAATCATGGCCAGTTAGTGCCTACAGGTTTAGCTTACTATCTTAAGAGAGTAAAACCTGGGGCACCTGCGTGGCTCAGTGGGTTAAAGCCTCTGCCTTTGGCTCAGGTCATGATCTCAAGGTCCTGGGATCAGGCCCCACATCGGGCTCTCTGCTCAGCGGGGAGCCTGCTTCTGAGAGGCAGACCAGACCTTTGAGATCCGGTCTGCCTCTCTGCCTACTTGTGATCTGTCTGTCAAATAAATAAATAAAATCTTTAAAAAGAGAGAGAGAGAGAGGGAGTAAAACTTAATTCTCCCACAGAATCCTGTCGAGACTAGCCTTTACCAGACTGTACAAGGGCACACCACCTTAAGCCCATCAGTTGTTCAATAAATATTTTTTAATGGAATTAAATTGAGTTCTTGGGATGCAACTTTTGAGACCTAATTTAAGATTCTCTCCCAAGGCCATGTTTGAGCACTGAGTGCATTGCAACCTGCCACGTTTCTTCGAGATCAGTAACTGGCAGTTCTTAATGTTGAGTCCAGTATTTCAGAAATCATCTTCATGTAGTACTTGTTGGAGCTGGCAGCTTACTGGCATCATCCACCATGTGGACCACATACATCATTTAAACAATTTTTTCAAGTAGTCATATTTACAAAAGTAGAAAGAAACGGTGAAACTGGTTGTTTGTTTTTTTTTTTTCTTTCAGCTTTCTTGAGGTGTAATTGACAAAATTGTGAGATATTTAAAGAGTAAACGTGTTGTTTTGTATACATATACATCGTGTAGGACTCTCCTGATTGAGTTAATTAACACGTTCATCCTCACATATTTGCCTTTTTGTTTTGTTTGGTTGTTTTGTTTGTTTTTGGTGAGAACATTTCAATTCTCTCCTCTTAGATTTCAATTATACAATAGTGTTATCAACTATAGTCACCGTGTTTTACATTAGATCCTCAGGCCTTATTCATCTTTTAACTGAAAGTTTGTACCTTTTTACCAGCCTGTCTCTGTTTCTCACCACCCCTCCCAGTCCCTGGTGCTCACTTTTCTACTTTCTGTTTCTATGAGTTTGACTTTATTTTTTTTTTTAGATTCCACATAAGTAATACCATGTGGTAATATGGTTGTCTTCCTCTCTCGGACTTATTTCACTTGGCACAGTGCCCTCCAGGTTCACCCATGTCGTCACAAAGGCTTCTTTTTTTTTTTTCCAGGCTGGATAATATTCAGTTGTGTGTGTATATGTATCTGTGTGTGTGTATGTGTGTGTATATATCTATCTATAGATAGATAAGCTACATTTTCTTTATCCATTTGTCTGTTGGCAGACACTTAGGTTGTTTCCATACCTTGGCTATTGTGAATAATGCTGCGATGAACATGGGGGTGCAGGTACCTCTTTGAGATAGTGGCTTCATTTCCTCTGGATATACACCCAGAAGTAGGATTGCTGGAGCTGGTAATTCTATTTTCAATTTCTTAAGGAACCTCCATACTGTTTTCCATATTGACTGTACCAGTTTGCATTCCCACCAACAGTGCACGAGCATTCCCTTTTCCCCATATCTGTGCCAACATCTGTTATCTCTTGTCTTTGAATAGACACCCTAACAGGCATGAGATGGTATATTGTGGTTTTGATTTGCAGTTCCCTGATAACTGGGGGTGTAGAGTACCTTTGCAGGTATGTGTTGGCCATTTGTATGTCTTCTTCTGGAAAATGCCTACCTAGGTCCTTTGTCCATTTTTAAATCGGGTTATTTGTGTATTTTTTCTGTTGAGTCGTACACGGTCTACCATATTTTCTCCCATTCTGTAAGTTGCCTTTCCATTGAAATTAGTTTTTCGTAATATATTTTATTTATTTATATTTATATTTATATTATTATTTATTTATTCCTAGTATCTCTAAAGTGATATTTCTTCATGTAATCAATATAAAATTTATCAATGAGATCTTTTATATTCTCATTTTCATATTAAGGCTTTGAGATCTGGTCTGTATTTAGCATTCATAGCACAGGAGTTTGCACTGGCCACATTTCCAGTGCTCAGTAGTCACATGTGGCCACTGTGCTCTGTATTGAACAGTACATATCTCAACTGTAAAATGGTACTAGATCTGAGCTGAGAATGATCTAGAAATCAGGAAATAGATAATAAAAATTTACCTACACTGAGGCACCTGGGTGGCTCAGTTGGTTGAGCGTCTGCCTGCAGCTCAGGTTGTGATCCCGGGGTCCTGGGATGGAGCCCTAAGTCAGGCTCCTTGCTCGGCTGGGGAACCTGCTTCTCCTTCTCCCTCTGCCTGCCGCTCCCCCTGCTTGTGCACTCTCTCTCTCTCAAATAAATAAATAAAATCTTTTTTTAAAAATTTAGCTACAGAACCTAAGGTAAGAACAACGCCATTGGAAATAATTCACAACGGCAAAAAGTTTGATATCTTCCTAAATTTTAAGGCATTTCAATGAGTAGAGCTGTTTCAGAGAACATTGAAAAAAAAAACAACTTTTCTCCACACTGTCCTAATGTTTTCTCTTCCCTTCTTAAAAGCATTCAGTCTGCTTACTGTATTTTGTGAAATTATTGTGTGTACATCTGCATACTGGTTTAGGGGAGTGCGCTTTCTCTTTCTGGAGGAATTTTAGCACTTGTGGTCTGCGTTTTCTTCCTAAGTGGTTCCTTTCTTTAACTGTCCCATTTGCCATTGCATATCCCTGAATGAAAGAACCCACTTTCTTTCTGATGGGTGAGGGGGAAGGGTGGTTTGTTTTGATCTTAATACTGAACCTTTCCTTGGCTTATTGGTTTTTATTCTGTCTCCTTATCTTGCCTGAATTTGGTGTAATGATACGCAAGTGAATTCTTGCCTGTTGTGAAGAAAACACTGTTTTTTCAACTCCATTCCCTGTGAACATTACTGTGCTTGCAAAAATTAGGTCAGAGTTAAAGGAACTGTGGTTTAGAAGTGAGAACTAAAAGGGGGAAATAGCTGTTTTCCCCCCTTTTAGAACGAATAATAAAGAACTATGACTTTAAATTTGGCACAATCTGAATTTAATTTTTTTGTCATGCCACACGCCAATGAAAAAAGGGGTCATTGAATGGAAATATCTTGGGTAGAGAAATTCCTAAGGGCTCTGGCAAGCTGTATCTGTAAGCAACATCTTGGATACAGTGCCATGTTTAATTAATATTAGCGTCAATTCATAAAATCCTGCTTCTTGCAAGAGAAAAAGAATTCTATGTAGAACAAGAAACTTTTAAGAAATATATGGTCCCTTGGTAATATATTGGAAGTTTCCTTTTTTACTTGTTACACTTTTCATATGGAGGTACAAGGATGTGATTCATAGATTCTCAACACCAAAATCTAACAACATTCTTTGAGAGTTTATCTTCTGTTTACCTACCAATTTACCGTATGCTGTGGACGCATTTCATTTTTCAAGCAACGAGTGTGTACTTTCAGCCAAAACCCTAATTATGTAGCTGTCACTGATCTGTGGCAGTGAAAATTCATGATCACTGATCCCTTCAGGTAGTCTCAAAATAATCACGCTTGCCAACTCCCCGCTCTCTGACGTGGTCTGTTTCTCTGTTTCATTGGTATTTTTCCATTTTCTGGAAAACTTCCACCTTCTAGTTTGCAGCTAAAACAGGAGCCGAAGCTTTTGGAGGTTGTCTTTTCCATTCAGTGGTCCTCTCAGGCACGCGTGCCCAGTGACACGTGTGTCCTCCTCTCTGGCTTTGGTACTGAGTCGGGAGGGCAGGGGGCAGAGCGGGGCGGAGCACGCTCTCCCTGGCGCAGCCCTGAGGATCAGGTCCTGCTGTGGTTCCGTCCTGTGGGTCCTGTGGCTTGGTGTGACGCTCCTGAATGGAATGCGTTTTCCCCCCAGCTTTATTCCTTCCATGTTCTTCCCACATCAGCTCGAAGCCACCAGTTGGTTCTGAATGCTGCCCACAAATTATTAGCTGCTTCGCCTGTTGGCCCCCTCAGCTTGCCCCTTGAGTTAGGAACTGATGTGTTTGAGAGCCAGGATTATGTTGTTTAGTGAAGCGAATCTCATTTTTGCCAAGGAATGCCTAATGTTTAAAGCTTGATTCCAGAAAACAAACAGGTCAGAGCAGTCCCTGTAATTAACACGTAAGGCCTGTTTACCACATGCCGGCATTGTATGCTAAGCAGGTTGCTGCCATGAGCTTAGGTCCCCAGCAACCTTTAGAGCAGGTTCTGTTGTTGCCCACATTTCTTAGATAAGGAGCCACAGACAAATTACATAGCTTGGTCAAGGTACATTAAAAGGGCAGTTCTGGGCGCCTGGGTGGCTCAGTGGGTTAAAGCCTCTGCCTTCGGCTCAGGTCGTGATCCCAGGGTTCTGGGATAGAGCCCTGCATCAGGTTCTCTGCTCAGCCGGGAGCCTGCTCCCCCCACCCCCCCCGCCCCTCCTGCCTCTCTGCTTACTTGTGATCTCTGTCTGTCCAATGAATAAATAAAAAAATCTTAAAAAAAAATAAAAGGGCAGTTCTGAGATTTGGAACCCAGGCAGCTGGACACCAGAGTCCATGTTCAGGTGCGAGGCCAAGCTTTGCCCCGGTCTTGTCACATCTTGAATCTCACTGAGGAGAAGACGGGATTTGATGTTTAAAAGCTCTCTGCATCCACCTTCGAAGAACAGATCATACTTAATGCAGTTTTCCCGGAAAAGATAAGAATACATTTAGTATGTGGGGCCCTAGTCCCTTTATGGGGAGGCAGATACACTTGTTATGAAATGCAAAACTACATCCATACTATACCATTATCTCTTCCAAATTAAAAATAGTTTCTAGGTACGTGGGATATAAGATCTTGTAGCCAGCTGTGTTCTCATAGATGATTAGATTTGGTTTTCTCTGCCTTTGTGAAAATCTTATTGCCTCAGAATGCAAATGAAATTCAGAAGGAGTTCATCGGAGGAGTGAATCAGGAGGCCCCATGACTCTCCCAGTTAATGTGTGACTCAGTTCTCTCTTGCGGGTGAAAAAGTACAAAAATACAGCCAAATGTGTTGAAGGCCGTCATTAACCACCTCCATCCTCTACCCCACTGCTGCTTCTGTGCCGTCCACTGGCAGGCACAGGCAGGTTAGGTGAACTGAGGCCCGGCCCTTAGACAGTTGACAATCAATAGATCTAGTATTGCTTTCCATTCTCATGGCACACACAGAAAATAATTATTTTCTCTATGGTAAGCAAGTGAGGTTTCTTTTCTTTCTTTTTTTTTTTTTTCTTTTTAAGGTTTTATGTATTTATTTGAGAGAGATCACAAGTAGGCAGAGAGGGCAGAGGGAAGCAGGCTCCCTGCTGAGCAGAGAGTCTGATTCGGGGCTTGATCCCAGGACCCTGATATCATGACCCAAGCTGGAGGCAGAGGCTTAACCCACTACGCCACCCAAGCACCCCTCAAGTGAGGTTTCTTGAGGCTGGAGGTGATCCACTCCCACCTACCCATGGCCTTGGGTACACCTGTAACCCATTTCTAGCACACTAGTTTGGGAGCTCTGTGACGGGCATATGGCTGCAAGTTTCTAAGCTTGTTATGTATATGAAAACAATCTGTCAAGTATAATGTGCTATTCATGTGTAAGCATTTATTAATAATTAATTACTATTAAAACTCAGATATTTATTCTATAAGAGGACATTGCGTACTGTGGTTTTTGTGTTTTGGGAGCTGTTCTTGGAGAACCAGGTACAGATGCCAGACAAGTTGCTGGAGTTAAGGTCCTGTATGTGATACGGCTCAGTAATGAGGAGAAGTAGAAATGCTAATGAGAGGCACTCAGATGCCCTACCACTGAGCTATCCCCCTCGTCCAAGGTGGTATGATAGAAGACTTCTTCTAGGAGATTGAACAGCTGGTGTGATTTGTTAATGATTCTGCTCTTTCTCATAAAATTTCCTATCCTCTTCTCTACCTATCCCAGTTCTTTCTTTTCTCAAGTTCTGCCTTGTTTGTGAAGTCTTTCCCCATGTCTGCTTCTCCCCTTGGTGAAGGTCACACTCCATCCTCTGTTCTTTTTTTTTTTTTAAGATTTTATTTATTTATTTGACAGACAGAGATCACAAGTAGGCAGAGAAGCAGGCAGAGAGAGAAGGGGAAGCAGGCGCTCTGCTCTGCGGTGTGGGGCTCCATCCCAGGACCCTAAGATCATGACCTGAGCCAAAGGCAGAGGCTTAACCCAGTGAGCCACCCAGGTGCCCTCCATCCTCTGTTCTACCATCATACCTTGCTTATAGCTTTGTTGATTCTGTTTCCAACACTGCATTGTTGTCTGTTTCGTGTATGTCTCTCCTCTACTAGATTGTACGTTCCTTGAGGTTAAGGCTGTATCTGATTGAATCTTTGTAGCTTAAGCTACATTCAGCTCATTTTATCACATTCCATCATTAGGCAGGGATTGTATGCTCTTTGAATTGAGCTGAAATTTGTCTCCCTGGGCCTTTCTCCCCTCAGTCCTCATTCTAATACCTGAAACAACTTCAAAGTTACTTTTACGTTAGTCATTCTTACATTTGAATCATCTACCCTGTGTAGTTCCATTTAGTATTTATTGCTCTGGGTGGAGCATTTTTATTATTGGTATTTTGCTTCCATGGTTTTTTTCTTTTTCTCAGTAAGGTTCCTTTCCCTCTCTCAGTGTATAGAATCATAGAATTGGAAGAATTGGGAGGGGCTAGAATTTAGCTTTGCTTGGTCCTTTATCAGACTTTGATTATTTGCTGATCAACTGAGACAGAGATATAGATATATTTCTGGGCAACATAATATTTTGAGTATTTCACTAAGAATAGTGAAGAAGTTTAGATTTGGTAGAGTAAAAAAAATTCTTCGTCTTTCATTCTGTTTTAAAATGTATGTGCCAGGTACCTCGGTGGCTCAATCGTTAAGCTTCTGCCTTCAGCTCAGGTCATGATCCCAGGGTTCTGAGATCCAGCCCCGAATCGGGCTCCCTGCTCATCGGAAAGCCTGCTTCTCCCTCTCCCACTCCCCCTGCTTTTGTTCCCTCTCTCACTGTGTCTCTCTTTGTTGAATAAATAAAATCTTTAAAAAATAAATAAATAAAATAAAAATGTATATGCTGCTGGATATCTTAACGATGGGCAAAATAGATGTTTGTTGCTAAGCAGTGTATATACAGTACAGAAAGATCTTCAGATTTTTAGAACATTACCATTAAGAATTTGACTGTAATGCCAACCAGCCTGGGCTTTAGTCCTGGATCTGGTGCATACTAGCTGTAAATGACTTAATCTAGGGTAAATTACTTCATCTCTATGTGTCAGTTTCCTTGTTTGTGAAATAAGGTTAACAGTAATGTAAGGTGTCGTGAGGTATCAGTGATTTAGTACTTGGAAAGCATTAAGAATTCTGCTTAATGCCCAGCAATGTTCAGTGTATAGTGACTCTGCTGCTACCCCACCATACCCCGCCGCTACTACTACCGAGTTATGTCAGCACCTGGTGAGCTGTGGGATGCACCAGTGGAATTTCTGGTCGAACCTTACTAACTCGTCCTGTATTTGTCATGTAAGCATTTCCTCTTCATAAGAGACCCGGCGTACCATTGTCTGCATCAAAGCATGATTTGCCCAGACTGTGATCACATCTGTGGAGTTAGGAAGTATTTTGTTTGTCTTAGGGTTTTACTTTTGGAGCAGTTTAAGAAATGGCAGAAAGACCCATTAGCTTTTGGAATCTGTTCCTTTGAGACCAACTTGCCAGGAATCCATTTCCTGACTTTTTAAAAAGAGTAAAATAATTTTCTTCATTGACATTCTGTAAACAAAATGCTGGTAATTTGCGTAATGTGGAATATAATGTCTTAAAGTGGATTTAATTTTCCATAGCAAACTGCTTTTAATCATGCATCAGAGTAAATTTTCTTCCTCTGTTCTCAGGTTGCTATCAAGATCATAGACAAGACCCAGCTGGATGAAGAAAACTTGAAGAAGATTTTCCGGGAAGTTCAAATTATGAAAATGCTTTGCCACCCCCATATCATCAGGCTGTACCAGGTAGGCTCCTTAGTGATGTAGCCTCTGGTAGCGAAGAACCCAGAATAGCCACTTGTGTGTATAGAAGAAAAGGTGTCTGGGTGAACATCTGCAGCATTTCTTGGTTTCTATGTTCACACGTTTATCCTACTGTTTTCCTGCCCACTCGGCACTCAGGTTTGATCTGGTTCTTTACTAGTAAAGTCCGCCTTACCCACATAAGCCTTTTAAATTTGTTCTTTAAAACATGGGTACCATTCTGTGTGAGGATTACACCAAAGGATTATTCAGAAGATGACAAGAACTTATTTATGTAGATCCGAATCCTAAAACAGAATGGGAAAGCCAAAGGAGCAGAGAATTTTTAGGGATGAAAAGCTGGAGGTTAATAGAGCATTATCTTTTTATAACATTCCTTAAGTACTCCTTTCTGTGATCCTGGTATGACTTAGGATGGCAAAGGGTATTTTAAGTATGGCCCCTTATGTCAGTCGGAACCCACCTCTCTTCTAGTAGGGCCCTAGACTTCGTTTCCTATGGTAGCGTTTGATAATTCTGATAAACATGAGATTGATTTGGTGTAATGGAAGAGATTTCCTTTCTGGTTTTCTTAGCTTCCCAAGAACCGTGCACATTTCCTGCCATCCTCAACAACGATTCCCTTACCTTACTACAAAAACAGTAAATCTAATGACTGGAATTTCAAGCCAGATAGGAAGAGAGGACCTTGCCTTAGCAGGCTGGTGGGAGAGATATTTTGGGAGGGGTGGGGCTTTGGGGTGCTTCTCAGGTTGCAGTGTGTAGGCTGCCACAGCTCTGCCTCTGCCCAGGGCCAGCCCTGCTCACTGCTTTCCACCAGAACAGCCATCACCTACTTGTCCAGGAAGTGGCCACCCACTTAGTTCATCTGCTGCTGTTAGTCTGCAGTAACGGTCACTGGCCCAGGCATGGCACCATGTGTGAGGGTGGAGGCTCAATGGGCGGGCTTTCATAGTCTGTTAATTTTATGGAAAAGAAAGCATGTTGTGATGTTAGTGTGTGTGGTTAAGGCTACAGCTCTAGGGCTCTTTACTGGCATCAGCTACTCACATCATGAAATGAATTAGATCAGCAGGAGCAGACTTGCTGACATTTATCAGACTCAGTTCTGTTGAGCCACGCCTACATCGTGCCCCAGAAGCAGACCCGTGAAAGCTTCCTGGTGTTGCCTGAAGACTTGTGTCTGCAAACTCAGAGGTGTCTAACCTCTGCTTCCTTCCTATCCTGATCGACTGAGTAAACTTCTTGACCTCACTTTTTAAAATAAATCATCTTTAAATAGTTGTGGGGTTTATGAGGCTGACTTTTCTCAAGAGGTTAACTTGTCGGTATTAACCTTATAACTGAATTATCCAAGTTTATCTTTCTTACCCAGGATTTCATTAGCTGGTAGGAATTCTCATACTTTCAGCCCTGACTTTGAACAATGTCCTCCTTTAAGCTTTAATTTTGCTCTCTGGCAGCTAGTATTGTTAATGGGGGATTCCGGGCTGCCAAGGTGAATGGCTGTCAAGTTGTCTTTGTAAATAGTATCCAGGTAGTTTTCAGGTAATTTGCCAAAACTTCAGTCCTGTCAGTTTCTAGAGGGAGCCAAATACAGGTAACTGTGTAGGAAAGATTTTGAGCTACTGAAAAATTTAACAGTAAAAGAACATTTGCAGTCAATAAAAGTCTGTACACCCAGTGGTACAAAGGAGATGTACAGTATGACATTTACTTTTTTCTTTTCTTTTTTTTTTCTCAACACCTGCTTATGTTTAGAGCACTTACTTTTGTTATTGTTGTGTAAATCAACATACAGGAAGAGCCTGGCAGTGATACATGTAACAAACAATGAGCTAATATCACCAATATAGAGAGTTCTTAAAAATTAAAGAGAAAAAAAGGATGATACAGTTATTAGATTAGAAAAGTACTGTGTACTTATATGACGGAATACCATGAAACCATTCAGAAGATATGTGGTTATAACATGTAATGATGTTATATGGTATTGATGTGTAAAGATGTCAACGATCAAGTAACTGGGAATAATTTAGCAAAATAATTAACTGTGACTTAGCGGTGAAAGTCTAAAATTCTCTTCTCCAATATGATAGCCACTGGCCACACATGGCTATTGAGTATTAAAATGTGGCTAGAGTGAATGAAGAACTGAATTTTTAATTTTAATACTTTTCATTAATGTGAAAACCAAAGTAGTTTATGATTAAATTTTTTTTGAAATGATAATATTTTGGGTATACTGGCTAAATAAAATATTAGAGTTAATTATTTTTTTTTACATATTAATGTGGCTATTAGAAAAGTTAAAATTATATATGAGGCCTATTATATTTTTTCTGTTGGTCAGCATTGCTCTAGAATGGTACAGAATAAATTAGCTTATTAACAGTGTTTCCTTTGGGAGAATAAAATGGAGGAGTTTGGGAAGAAGGAAATATTTGGCCTTTTTTTTTTAAATACAGCAGCTATTTAAGAAGTTTATCATGAGCATAGATACTCATATATTACTTTAAAAAATATTGAATGTAAAAGGTAAAAAAGAAAGAAAGGACTGCCAACACACTACAACTAAGTAAAAAAAGCAAAATAGGGACCAAAACAAAATACAAATGAGTATATTATTTGAACTGTTGAGAATTTACATTATTATTCCCAATTTTGAATAAATGGATACAGAGAGGAAAGTTGTCATTTCCATTAAAAAAACATATCCACATGTGATTCCCCTTGTTTCCCCAGGCTTTGTTTTCGCTTTGATTGGCTGGGGGGGGGGGTGCTTTTTGAACTTGAAGTGATCAATGTTCAATGTGAACTTTCTGGTTCTTGGCAGCTTCTTTGCTTCTCACTTTTGTGGAGCTTACGAGATTGCAGAGGCCTCAAGAACAACAAAACAATGGTCTCTCAAGTAGTAAATACGTCCTGCTTTAGAGAACGAGGACAAATGCCTATTTTCCCTGTTTCTTCTTTATCGCATTTATGCCTGTTCCCCGCTCTGGTGTTTTAAGTTTCCTTTAAGCAGTAATGGTTATTAATATTTCAAATGACAAAAGAGGAGTCATTAGTTTCTCTTCCTATGATATCAGCCTGTCATTTGTGTCACTCTCTGTCGCTTTCCTGCCTTTGTACCAGGTTATGGAGACAGAGCGGATGATTTATCTGGTGACAGAATATGCTAGTGGAGGGGAAATATTTGGTAAGTACCTCTATTGCATACTTTAAAAAGCTATTGAGCACACTCTAGCGAACCTAAAATAACTGGTCAGTGCCTTTGCCACTTGAGCAGCTGTCACTTGATGCTGTCCCTCAGTGCTGTCATTTCGACCCAGAATTTTAATTTATTTTGGTTTACCTTTTTAAGTCCCTTCACTGTCTTTGTTTCCTCAGCAAAGCTGTTTTGTTTATTTCAATGAGGTGTTGACAGTGGAGATTACAGATCTCCCAAAACAAACACCACTACTGAACGTGTGACCGAGGGTCTTTGCTTTGCCAGATTCCACTGGGGGTTACCACATGTGGCAGAGCTGCCTGGTGTGTGGGCCTCTGTTGTGTGAGAAAAGAGACACTGGGAGCAAACAGTCTCATTCTAATGCTTTCTTTAAACTTTGTTTAAATATAACATGTAACTATATTCCGTACCATGTGTTCACTGCACTGTTCCCTTGATGGTTCTTCTGTTGGGAGGTTTTGTCTACGGTAACTATTTTTTCCTCTAAGACATCACGCAGCATCAGAATTAAGCAGTGAAATCTGCTACCAGGAAATCAGATTTTTTGAGGTGGTAAAAATTGACCAAAAAATTTCTTTTATAACAGTGATAAATGGAGCCAAACAGAGGTAAAAGCTACATTTTCAAATATGCTTTGACATGTCTTTTTATTTTTTCTTAAATTTTTTGTTTTGTTTTGTAAGTAAAGAGAAAGGTTTCTTCTTATTCTTTACGTTTGTCTAGTTATTTTTTTTTTTTTTTAAGTTTTGTTTTGGTTTCAATTGTGGTCAGAATTTCTTTGTGTTTTAAATATTGGTACTTCATGGGGTGCCTGGGTGGCTCAGTGGGTTAAGGCCTCTGCTTTCAGCTCAGGTTGATCCCAGGGTCCTGGGATCAAGCCACTCGTCGGGCTCTCCGCTTGCCGGGGAGCCTGCTTCCCCATCTCTCTCTCTGTCTGCCTCTCTGCTTACTTGTGATCTCTGTCTGTCAAATAAATAAATAAATAATCTTAAAAAAAAAAAACTGGTACTTCCTAATTTAAGTACACTTAAAAGCATGAGATCACTTTAAAAGTGCGATGTTCTTATTAATGACTGGTCAGTTGTGACTGTATGGATTTTGTGTGTTTGTGAAATCTTATAATTTGGGCCTAAGAAGCTTCAGTCTTTTTTGAAGGACTTATCATCATTTCTTAATAGTATTTTTAATCGGCTTTTTGTATGTGCTTATGCACAAAGGTAATCTTGGGAGAAAAGAGACTTTGTCGTTTTAATGTTTATAATAACCAAAGACCCAAACCCATCGCACATCAGATCTAGCAGGTAGATCTTCAGGAAAACAGATTTTAAAAAGTACAGAAAAGATAAAGTCCATTGGTCAGAGATTCTTTTTATTTTATTTTATTTTTTTTTAATGATTTTATTTATTTATCTGACACAGAGAGAGATCACAAGTAGGCAGAGAGGCAGGCAGAGAGAGGGGGTGGGGAAGCAGGCTCCCTGCTGAGCAGAGAACCCGATGCGGGACTCGATCCCAGGACCCTGAGATCATGACCTGAGCCAAAGACAGAGGCTTAACCCTCTGAGCCACCCAGGCGTCCCTTGGTCAGAGATTCTTTATGAAAATGTAATGTAAGGCATGAGGAAACAGAATAGGACTTCTCATAGTGTTATTATAAAAGATGCAGATGAGGAAGAAAATGATGTATTCCCTAAAGAAATCATTGTGACTGCATAGGGATGTAACTGCTCATGAACTCTGATTTTTAAAAGGATCTGTATAAAAGATGAAAAAATAGGCATGATCAGGAACACGAGCTTTGGAGGCAGTTAGGCCTGGTTTGAAATCAGCTCCTTACCCCCTATTTGTTGTTTTATTTTATTTTATTTTTAAAAAAATATTTTATTTATTTATTTGACAGAGATCACAAGTAGCCAGAGAGGCAGGCAGAGAGAGAGGGGGAAGCAGGCCCCTGCTGAGCAGAGAGCCCC
>RCUC01129149.1:0-14040 GCA_003697995.1 Taxidea taxus jeffersonii
GAGAGAGAGAGAGAGAGAGGGGGAGAGAGAGCACAAGCAGGCTTCCTGCTGGGCAAGGAGCCCGGTGCAGGACTCAGTCCTGGGACCCTGGGATCATGACCTGAGCTGAAGGCAGACACTTAACCAACTGAGCCACCCAGGCATTCCAGCATACTGTTTTCTGCTACCACAAGAGTTGAGAATCTTATCCTCCGATTTGCCTATCTGAAAGAAAGGTTCACTGTTTGCTTTCCAGATAGTACACAGTTATGAATGCTGGCATGATTTTTGATATATGGATCAGCTACTCTTTTAAAATGTGTAAACTCATTTAAGTAAAGCCCAAAGTAAAGCCCAATAGACTGCCCACCTTCATATATAGCATGCTGTCGCGAGTTGGCTATCACATTTGTGACCTGCCAGTCCTTGAATTAGCAGGTGTGGCTTATTTCAGAAGGTAGTCTACTACTCACCTGAGGTTGACAGGAAAAAGGTGCTCTGCTGCCAAAAAGCCCATCTGTTCCCAGTGTCTGTGGACTGTTCTCAGAACAGGAGCTGATATGATTCACAGTCATTATCTCTCTAGGAAAAAGAGTGCAGCAGATTGGAGCTACCAGCTATAGGGAGGGCATGCCATCACTTGCTCTTCCTGTCTGTTTTAGTTGCAAAGGACTGCTCAAAGTGTATTTTAACAAGATATATTCTTTCAGGAAGTTTCCATTGCTCTCTAGGTAGCATCTGCCATGGGAACCCTGGGCTATATGCTAAAATACGAGGCTCGCATCAAGTTCATTTTGTGATCTTGAGTGAGACATCTATTTTCCTGGAGCTCATATTTAAAAATTGTTGAGAAGGGGTAAATTACCTTCATGCATTACAGTGTACTTGGCAGGACTATGCACTAATGAGATTTATAAAGCTATTTATAAACGAAAATTCTCACTGGATATATATTCCTTCTGTTTTAATTCTGAAAAAATACTCAGGTCAAAAATATTCTTACTTATTAAATGTTTCAAAAGAAGTTGAGTCTGAGGAAGGCAAGCTTGTGACAACAAGTCATGTTTAAATGATAGATTTCTTGTCTTGGTCTTCAAGCAAGTATTCAGTTTCTGGTTTCTTCTTGCATATGGAAAATTGTTGTAAGTTGTTTATTGAGGATTCTCATTGTGATATGACATAAACACAGAATTTTGGTTTCAATAAGTTTCTCCCCAGCTGCGCTATATTTACCAGCTCCTTTTCTGTTGAGTATCTTGTCTCTTCCTGACATTTTGGCCGCAGTCTCTAACTTCCTGTCACGCTAGGTAGTAGGTCAGACCTACATAGGTATTTGAAAATTCTCTGAGACTCTCTTATCATGGAGAGTTGTGTTTTCTGTTCATTCTCCTTGAATCTGGGCGAACTTGGAACTACTTTAACCATCAAAAACCCCACAGAAGTAAGGTCATCTATGATTTCTGAGGTGAGGTCATAAGATAGTTGACAGATGGTCTGGGAGGTTTAATCAGTTGCCCAAAGCTATGTAGTTCATGAATTGCAAAGTCAGGGTTGCTGGCAATCTGTTTATCTGTGGAGACCTTTGCCACGTCTCTCGTCTCTCCACCACTGCCTCTGTTCAAGAAGAGCAACACTCTTGCATCTAGGTTATAGTTTTTTAAATACCCTAGTAAATTCATAATGAAAGTTTAAAAAATGTTTCTTACTTAAATGGCCATATGAGCAAAAGGCAGAGTTCTTGGGATTTTCCAAAGGAAGAGACCTTAACAAAATATTTTCTTACTATTTTTCTTGGGTCAGGTTTCTTTTCAGTTTCTCTTTTATCCTAGTGATGTTCTTATAAAGGATGAAGGAAGAAAATATTATCCCCCCCCTCCACCCGCCAAGGACTTTAGTCTAGAGGACTTTAGATTGTGATGTAGTAGGAAGAGCATAGACTTTAGAATCAGACCAAGGCTCCAAACCTGGCTTTGCAATAAAGATCTGAGTCCTTTAGGGAAAGGCGCCTTAGCGGTAAAATGGAGACAATATCACCTCTTTGGTGGGGCTGGATGAGAGAAACAGTGGCGAAAGCATAGGAAGAATATCTGTATTGGAGCCTAGTGTGTTGGAGACATTCAGTACATAATTGGTATTTCTGTTTCTTTTTGTAGCTATAATTATTTCACCAGCACTGAGACACCCAAAAAAGGCTGAGCATGGACCACGCAGGAAAGGGGCTAAGACATAGTCCTGTTTTGAGAATATTTGACCATTTATACATAAGGTGATGTTGTACAGTAGTATTCACAAACATGGGACTCCCCCCAATCAGGATGATTTAGTTGGTATTGAAAAGAACAATGCCAAAGATTCGGGGAAAAGGAGCATGAAGAGACATGGGTGGTATGGGGTGGGATGAACAAAGGACCCATGACTGATTGCAGGAATCCTGCTTTCTGCCAGAGGCACAAGAAGTTGGAAGAAAATTCATGTCATAGGTGGAGGTGGAATGTGGGTGCAACCTCCTGGCACATGTTTAGCCCGTACCTTCCAATTTCTGGAGGCTATGCCTACGTGATTTTGCCTGTTGCATACCTCAAATCAATCATCTCCCTTTTTTAAATTGTAGCAAATTGTGCAATCTTTTCTTGTTTATTTTTGTTCATATTTCCTTTGCTTTATCACTGGCAGGAAAAACTTATCCCTGGAGATTTCCTGTGGGACATGATTATTTACAGTAACTACAATTCAATGAATTCTTGAGGATTTCTTCCTGATTTATCTTCTCTTTTGTTCATTCTTAAATATAGTTCCTTGGTTTTTGGCTGTTTTTCTCTTAGGTGCTTTTGAATAATTATTTTTTAAGATATCTCTAGTGTGAGTATGTGTGTATAGCATGTATCATTTGTCATACATCTAGCTTTATTATTTTGGGCATCATGGCTTTAAATTATAAAATAATGATCTGCAACATTTGGCTACTTCAGCCACTGTGAGCTTGGTTCAGACTATTAAAATCTTTTGCTCCAGCAATCAGATCAGCCTCCTGTCTGGTCTCCTGGGCCATCAATTTCTAGTCTTCTAACACGCTGAAGCCAGGGCAATCTTTTTCTGAAGAGAAAATCTGATCATATCTGCTTCGTATCTTGCAAGGGCACCATCAGATTTGGGTAGCACGATCTGGCCTGTACCTGTCGCTTTGGCCCCTCTCATCTGCTCTGACCCCCAATCTGTGTCCTGGTCACACTGCTCTGTGAAGAGTCACCTAAAAATCTTCCTGTCTCCTGTTCCTCCTGAGCTCTGCATGTTACTTTGTCTGCCTTGGGAAGTTCATTCTCACCCCACAGCTGCTTTTTGCCTACTTTATCCACTAGTTATTTAGGACTCAATTTAGACATCCCTTCTCACTGGGGGCCTTTAATGTCCTCGAGACTGGGTTGTATGCTCCTCTATCACTCCTGTTTGCTGTGTGTATCATGTTACTATACTCTTTTCTAATTACCTGACCGTCCATTAGAGCAGAGGCCTGGACTTGGGAGGTAACACTCAATAAATATTTGTCTAATGAGTGAGTGAAGGAAGACACTTCCTTGAGGCAGTGTGGCCCAGTGGAGAAGGAAGCTGGCCCTGGCCAGCCTGGTTCCTGGCTCCACGCTTAACTAGGTTTGTGACCCCTGGCAAGTTTCTTCACTTCAGTTTGTTAATCAGTGAAGTGGAGATAATGAATAGCAGACATCTGTTTAGATTATTGTCATGATTATATGTTAATGGAGGTGAACAGTGAGAATGGCATATGCACAGGACATGGTTTCATTTCATATTAGCTTTCACAATTATTATAAAGTTAAAATTATAATGAAAATTATAATACAATCATGAAAACTATAATGAAAATCATAATGAAAAATTATAATGAAAATTATTAAAAATTACTTATATTTATTATTGTCTCAAGTTTCGTCTGGCCACTTAGTAGCCAAAGTAGAAGGCATAGGTTTTGGTATGGTCTATTAGCAATTGTCTACTCTGCTCCTTAAGAATGTTCACAAGAATTGATTTATAAAAGGCTGAATTGGGGTGCCTGGGTGGCTCAGTGGGTTAAAGCCTCTGCCTTTGGCTCGGGTCATGATCCCAGAGTCCTGGGATCGAGTCCCGCATTGGGCTCTCTGCTCAGCGGGGAGCCTGCTTCCTCCTCTCTCTCTGCCTGTCTCTCTGTCTACTTGTGATCTCTGTCAAATAAATAAATAAAATCTTTTAAAAATAAAATAAAATAAAAGGCTGAATTTCTACTATAGTGTTGCAAATGACTTTGGCTGTAACATATGATATAAATATTCTATATTAGAATTTAATATTGTAATTATGGAGTATATAATTCATAACTTTCCTTAAGTTTTACTGTGTCCTAGGTAAATAGATTTTAAAGAACTAGAAACTATTGTAGGTGAATTTTCTATCTTGGTTACAGAAAAGAATCTATATGAAAGGTCATGCTCTGAGAAGTATGTTTGAGACATTGTTCAGAAATTGGCTAGAGAAAGGTACAGAATTTTTCCAACAGAAAACACTAATGAAGACTTTGAAGAAAGCTGTCAGGAAGCTCATAACTAGGAGGAAGATCATGTTTCACCCAAGTCAACAGTGATGGTATTGGTTAATATTTCTCATTTCATTGGTTCCAGAAATGAGAGACAAGTCAGCGAGGGGAGAAAAGGGAAAGAAGGAGACACGAAGGTGCTGAGAAGCCAGAAAAGATATGGGAAACTTAACCTCCAAGTTAGCAGTTTCAGCATGAATTCAAGTTACTTAGACCAGAATTAGAATAAGAAGGAATTCAGAAATGCTAGAGGTTGGTTACTGAGATAACTATATCTAGGTAATAATATAGATGATACTGTGTGTTAATGTTTCCTTACAAATGTACTTTTTCATTATTTTAAGAAAAACATTAATGAAACGAAAATAATATTGTATTATATTTTCTTGGACTTAATTTTTTCTGTCTGTAGGAAACAACTTTTTGGATAGGGAGGCAGTATTCCATGTAACACCAGCTACAGGAATGGACAAGTAGGAGACTGGGTCCTTGCCTGAGGCACTGCGCATAGTGGTTCAGTGCCCTTTGCTTGGGAGTACCTTCCAAGGGTTGAGTGTCAGTTGGTCAGAGAGCTAGTATTGTTTGAAAACTCCCCAGGTGATTCTATTAGGCAGGCATGGCTGAGATTTTGGTCTCAAGAAAAAGTAGGAGCACCCAATTAAACCAATTAAAAGGACAATGAATACTTGCTGAAATGAATTAAGTACACAGGGCTTAAAAAAAAGTCAACACCCGCATCTTCCAGCTTCCACTAAAGAATCTTGCTTTCAACTTGAACCCACTTGAGAGGCCAAGTGCTTGCCTCAGCGCCACTTGTCCGAAGAGTAGAAGCTGTTTCCTCATTCTCAATCCACCTGAAGTCAGCAGTCATGGTCTGTCTCCACATTCCTGAAACTGGTCTTACTAAGCCTCAATAACTAATTTGTTTCACTACATATTAATACATAATCAATACATAATACATTATATAATACAATAACATAGCTAATCAATGCATAATATACAAAAATCTTACTAGATAGAAGACTGACCTGAAGACTTCCCCAACAGTGCTGTGAGTGGTAAGCAGTGCTACTTAAGAATTGATATTTAGGGGCGCCTGGGTGGCTCAGTGGGTTAAAGCCTCTGCCTTTGGCTCGGGTCATGATCCCAGGGTCCTGGGATCGAGCCCCGCATCGGGCTCTCTGCTCAACAGGGAGCCTGCTTCCTCCTCTCTCTCTCTGCCTGCCTCTCTGCCTACTTGTGATCTTTGTCTGTCAAATAAACAAATAAAATCTTAAAAAAAAAAAAAGAATTGATATTTAAAAATTGATAATATTATAGAGCCAAATAAAGATTTGGAGGTTTCCTTGTGCTGTGCTTCTCATGTTAGTTTTTTAATTTTACTTTATTTAATTTTTTCTAAAGGTTTTATTTATTTATTTGTCTGGGAGAGACTGTACACACACGAGTTGGGGAAAGAGCAGAGGGAAGGGGAGAAGCAGGCCCCCTGCTGAGCACAGAGCCCTATGCTGGACTCCATCCCAGGACCCTGGGATCATGACCTGAGCCGAAGGCAGATGCTTAACTGACTGAACCACCCAGGCATCCCTTAAGTTAGTTTTTTTTTTTTTTTAAAGCAGCACATCCCTTTATTTGGGAAGCCTATTTGAAATGTCAGTGTATAGTAAGAGAGGTTGGAGCTGCTTTGTTTGAGTGATGGTGGTGATGAGGGGTGCAGAACCCTGAGTGCTGGGTTCTGTAAACCTTTCAATCTACCCAACCCCCAGGTATAGTCTTTGGAGATTTACACAGGCCCTTTGTCTCACTGAGAAGCATGGTTTGAAAATCCTCCATCCAGGCTTGATCTCTTTCAAATAGAACATAGGACATGCCTGCTGCCTTTTGGAAGCTTCTAGGTTTTGTAAATACAAATACCTATCCATGGTAAAACATTTTAACTTATGAGCTCATATTTACATAATGTTTATTACATGCCAGGCACCTTCCCCTCCAACAGTGCTGTAAGTGTGGCTATGACTACTCTTATTTTAGGGATGATGACAGAAAAGCTGGAGATATTATGTCACTTGCCAGTGTCAAATAGCTAGGCAGTGTACTTATGAACCATGATCTTCACCATCAATACCCTTGCTTGATATAAACATGATGTGTATCCAGTAATCAGTACTGCACATATAACATGTCTTCATGCATATACATTATTTAACAAGTAGATCTTTAGAAGCAGTAGCTCGTCATGTCATAGACGCTGGAGATACAGGAGAGAATAAGACAAAAATTGTCCCTGCCTTCATGGACTCTGGTTGAGAGATAGGCAATACACCAAATAAAGAAATAGGATGATTCAGGTAGGGGATGATGTTATTAAGAATGCACACAGGATGGGATGCCTGGATGACTCAGTTGGTTAAGCAGCCGACTTTTGGTTTCAGCTCAGGTCGTGATCTCAGAGTCCGGGGATGAAGCCCCACATGAGTCTGTGCTCAGTGGGGAGTCTACTTGTGGATTCTATCTGTCTCCCTCTGCCCCTCCCCCTGCTCTCTCTCTCTCAAATCAATCAGTCAATCAATCAATCAGTCTCTTAAAAAAAAAAAAAGGAATGTACGACAGGATAAAACCATAAGTGGCTATGGGGATGTACATTCTGCTTCAGGTGGACTTACTGGAACTCACTGCTTAAAGCACTGTCAACCGCCTAGGAACATCAGTGTCATTTGAGAGTTGGTTAAGAAGGCAGAATCTCAGGAACTACCCAAACCTACCCCGTAATCAGAATCTGTACTTTAATAAGCTCCCTAGGTGATTCATATGCACATAAAAGTTTGAGAAGCAATGAACAGCAGATACCAAGTTTCTGTTGCTGGTGGCCGGGATTTACTCTTTCTCTCCCTCCCATTCTCTCTCGCTCACACACACACCGAATATATGAATATAGATGGAAAATATGGAGTTTGCATTTTGAAATATCATAATATAAAAACATTCTCACTTTTATTTGCAGGATTTTCTCAGAAACTTAATCATTGAAAAACAATATTTTCTCATAAGACTAATGGTATAATTGGGGGTTACATTGCTGATTCACCATGAAATGATTCATAGCTCTGACCAAAACATCATAAAAGAAAATCTATAAGTAAAATTTCTATATGGCCTTTTGAAATAGGCAATTTAATGCTTCAACTCCAGTAAAGCAAATAGAAATATACTGTAAAGTTAACTATGTAAGGAATGTTAATTTGCTGCAATATATATATAGTATATAAAAATGTAACTTCAATGTAAATTTGCTCTAAATTAGTATGGCAGCTACAAGTATTATTTGACATTTAATTAAACAATTGTCTTTGCATTTTGAATGGAAGATTCATAACTGTCCAGGTCATTTTAATAAACCATCTGATTTTGTTTATGCTGGTATAACAAGTAACATTCAGAATCATTCCAATTACCTTACAGCTTTAAGAAATTACTGCTCGGAATACTGAGGTATCATTTCAGTGAAGGGTTATGGCACATTTCCTACTAAAATTATTTAAAAAACTGAAAGCTACCCAACATTCTCCTACTTCGCACTGCCCTTCTTAGTTTCTTGAGAGCTCTTGCGCAGAGAAGCTCAAACAGAAGTCACTGGGTAAAGGAAGTACCAAAGTACTCAAGTCCTTTGAAAGCCATCTGAGCAGTCAGCCGTGAGGGCAACCAACTCATCCCAGTTTACCTGGAACTTTCCTTGGCTTAGTTCTGAAAGTCTCAAATGCCAGGAACCCTCACACTCCCTGGAAAACTGGAAGGGCTGGTCAGTCTAGGTCACTAATGATGAACCTGAAAAAATGAGCTTCAACATAATTGCCACAAAATTGTGAGCACAATATTGCACTTTATTTTCCTACTTTTAATGAAGACTCCAAAAGTTAACTGAAACTGAATATCAAATATTGAATATCAATAGCATCAAACAAATAGGGTGTTTGGTGAAAGGAAAAATAGAAATTACCATACCTTTCTTGCCTTTCTCAATATTATGAGACAAGGAGAAGAAAAGAAAGCAGAAAGATAGATATAACATTCACTATTCACTAGCCCACTGAGCTCCAAAATGGAGGTAAATGAAGAAAATAGTACAGTTAACTTTACTAAAACTGAAAAAAAAAAAAACCTCCTTAAAAATATAAGCTAAGTTTACCGATGTGTAATATACAGATTAATACAAGTGTCTTCAAAGGGTCAGTAAGTCTGAGAATGTGTGCTCTCTGGAGGGAAGAAGGGTCAACAGCAGTTCCTTCCACCGTTGGTCTATTTTTGAGAATTTGGGGACAGATTATCTGTTACATAGACTCAATTTTGAGTCAATTTATAAAAATAAGACCTTTGGATATAGAACGGGTAATATTTTGTATTTGAGATGGAGTGTATTAAGCAGCTCTTGTTATATAACAAACCACTTCAAAACCTAGTGGTTTAAAAAGAGCAACCTTTATTCTTTCTCATGATTCTGTGGGTAGGCTGAGTGGTTCTTCTGGTCTGAGCTGACTCATATGGAGTTGTATGGTTTAGGATACCTTCACTGACAGGCTGGCAGGCTGGGCAGTGGGGCAGCTTAGCTGGGATGATCCATCTCTGCTCCACATGGTCTCTCTCCTTTAGCAGATTAGTCTGGGTTTCAACATCTGGTCTTCAGTGAAGAGCAAAGAGCAGAAAAGAGAGAGCAATCCCACTTTTAAGGCTTTGCTTGCATCATCTTTGCTAATCTCCCACTGGCCAAAGCAAGACACATGGCCAATCCTAGCTTCAAAGGTTAGAGAAAAACACTTTGCCTTTTGATGGGAAATTCTGTAAAATAATACTGCAGGGATGGGCAGAACTTATGTCTACCTAGCAATCAATCACAGAGGTGGAACTATTAAATCATGAAAATATTTTGTAACCCAGAGAAGTTCCTGGCTTAATTTTAGTCAAAGTAGTTAAAAGATGTATTAAAATGTAGTGAAAAGCAGGGCCATATGTACTTCAATGTTCATAGCAGTAATGGCCACAGTAGCCAAACTGTGGAAAGAGCCAAGATGTGCTTCAACGGAGGAATGGATAAAGAAGATGTGGTCCATATATACTATGGAGTATTATGCCTCCATCAGAAAGAATGAATACCCAACATAGATGGGACTGGAAGAGATTATGCTGAGTGAAATAAGTCAAGCAGAAAGAGTCAATTATCATATATGATTTCACTTATTTGTTGAGCATAAGGAATAACATGGAGGACATTAGGAAAAGGAAAGGAAAACTGAATTGGGGGAAATCGGAGTTGGAGGGGATGAAGTATGAGAGACTGTGGACTCTGAGAAACAAACTGAGGGTTTTGGAGGGGGTTGGGGGTGGGGAGTTGGGTGAGCCTGGTGGTGGGTATTAAGGAGGGCACGTATTGCATGGAGCACTGGGTGCGGTGCATAAACAATGAATCTTGGAATACTGAAAAAACAAAATTAAATTAAACACACACACAGGCACACATACACACCCCAAAAGAATCTATGAATAAAAATATAAATTCTGATTGAAGAAAAGCATATAATGAAAATGTTCTAGATATCCTACTTCCATCTTTTGAATAAAGATAAAAAATTAAACTACAAAAAAAGATGTATTAAAAGATAGCATGCATAATACAAAGAAGACAAATTTCTCACTTTTCTTAGAGAGATAAATGACTATTAGAACCATGCTATGTAGCACATAGTCTTGACAAATCAACACACTTACTTTGTCCTTTCAAAGTAAATACGACATTTTAACAATAACAAAGCACCTATTTTTCAAGAGAAACTTGTGGTATATAAAAAGCCTTTTGAAACAGTCGTTTAAAAATACTTCTAATGTGAAATTATTTTGTTCCAAAAATGGATATTGAGATTGTGCAAGTAAATCTAAGATATACCCACTGCTTGTAACTGTGCTTCTTAAGTTGTGCTTCTTAAAATTCACATACACTGGGATATACTAAGAGGAAAGGACTGACACAAAATTGGTATGTGCTGCCCAAAGCAATCTTAAGATAGTAAGTGTTTATTGTTATTTCCTTTTTAACGATTTTATTTATTCATTTGAGAGAGAGAGAAACCACGAGTGGCAGGGGGTGGGGCAGAGGGAGAAGCAGACTCCCCGCTGCTGAGTAGGGAACCAATGCAGAACTCTATCCAGGACCTGGAGATCATGACCTGAGCCTCAGGCAGACGCTTAACCATCGGAGGCACCCAGGTGCCCCAAGTGCTAATTGTTATTTGGAGCTGCTATTGTTTACAGGAATTTGTTATATAGCAATAGATACTTAATACAAAGTTAGTTGGTTATTCTTTAAAACCATGCTTCCCGCAGTTAACTATTTTCTTTATGCCAAGTCCCTTAATGTTCACGTGTTAATAATAAATTGTTTCAAAATAACGTTCTACCCCATTATGTATCACTGTCTATATGATATGAACATTATTCAAATATCTCAATATGACAGAGTTTTGCAGTTTTCATATACCAGATGATATAAATGACAGGGTTTAGATTAAACATCTAACTAAACCACAAGTAGCTTTCCTTTAGGCATATTAAAACTTGTATTAAAAAATAACAAAAGACTTAAATATAATATAATGACTACAGATTATTGAATTTATATTTTTAGTGACTACTTCTAAAGGTTTTTTTTTAAAAAAAGATTTATTTTAGAGAGAGAGTGAACACAGAGGAGAGGGGTGGAGGGAGAGGGAGAGTGAGTCTTAAGACTCCCCGCTGAGGGCGCCTGGGTGGCTCAGTTGGTTGCAGCTGCCTTCAGCTCAGGTCATGATCCCAGAGTCCCGGATCGAGTCCCACATCGGGCTCCCAGCTCCACAGGAAGTCTGCTTCTCCCTCTGACCTTCTAGCCTCTCATGCTCTCTCTTGAAAAAAACAAAAACAAAAACAAAAACAAAAAAACTCCCCGCTGAGCCCAGAGCCAGACTCAGGGCTCAATCCCACCACCCTGAGATCACAATCTGAGCTGAAAGCAGGAGTCTGACGCTCACCTAACTGTGCCACCTGGACACCCCACTTCTAAAGGTTTTTCTAATTCTCATTTTTTGAATTGATCATTTTAGGAGGGAGACAAACCAAAAGAGACTCTTAATGTCATAAAACAAACTGAGGGGGGTGGGGGGAGGGTTGTTGGGAGAGGGTGGTGGGATTACATTATATGTTTAAATAAAAATAAAATTAATAAAAAAACTAAATTATTCGTGGTTGTGTATTACTGGAAGCCTTAATTTCTAGAAATTATTTATATAGTGAATAATAGCTGCCATTTTTTGAGCACTTACCCGGGGTAAAGATTGTGCTGAGAACTTTATATTCATCCCTTCATTTAAATGAGAAAAATTAGAAGAGCTAGACCTACAGAAAGGAGGGCAATGACCAGCAATACATTTTATCCAGAAAGCAGGCCCAAAAACCAAAAGAGAAAGAGAGAGAGAAATATAAAATGATATTACTTACATCTTCCTTCTTCTTGATAGTTCTTTGAAGAGCATTCATACTGCTTCATTAAAATATTTCTCTTTATCTTATATTTCATTTTTTTTGAAACACTTAAAACATATTGTCGGTTAACTGGCAGCCCACTAAATTTAAAATATATTTCACTTTAATAAAAGGTAATTTGTAGTTTAAGTTTAAAAAATTATCTGTATGCTTTTTAGCATAGTAGATAATAAAATTAGAGTTTGATAATTAACTCTAGGTTCATGAATGAACAACTTTATAATGAAAAAAATGAATCATAAAAGATGAACCAACCTCCTAAAATTTAAAATATGATTTTTTTGCTCTTAGTCATTTATATTTTCTCAGTTGAATGCTTCTATTTTTAAAAGAGCTATAATTCTATATTGAATGTCATAATTGTCTAGCAATCATGATATAATCTCTAAAGATTGAGACTGTTAACATCATTTTAACAAAAATCTCCTAATTTTATAAAAATTTATTTTTCATGTTGCATATTCTCAGAAACATGTAGCACAGAGCCATTCATTTTTCCCGGGAAAATTAGGGAAAGTTCTAATCAGGAGATGATTTTTCGAGCTGGGTCTTAAAAGTAAGTCAACATCCACAAATCAATCAATGTGATACAATACATTAATAAAAGAAAGAACAAGAACCATATGATACTCTCAATAGATGCTAAAAAAGCATTTGACAAAGTACAGCATCCCTTCCTAATCAAAACTCTTCAAAGTGTAGGGATAGAGGGCACATACCTCAATATTATCAAAGCCATCTATGAAAAACCCACCACAAGTATCATTCTCAATGGAGAAAAACTGAGAGCTTTTTCACTAAGGTCAGGAACACAGCAGGGATGTCTGTTATCATCACTGCTATTCAACATAGTACTAGAAGTCCTAGCCTCAGCAATCAGACAACAAAAAAAAATTAAAGGCATCCAAATTGGCAAAGGAGAAGTCAAACTATCACTCTTTGTGGATGATATGATACTATATGTGGAAAACCCAAAAGACTCCACTCTAAAGCTGCTACAACTTGTATAGGAATTGAGTAAAGTGTCAGGATATAAAATCAAATGCATAGAAATCAATTGCATTTCAACACACTAACAGCAAGACAGAAGAAAGAGAAATTAAGGAGTCAATCCCATTTATAATTGCACCCCAAACCATAAGATACCTAGGAATAAACCAAAGAGGCAAAGAGTCTATACACAGAGAACTATAAAGTACTCATGAAAGAAATTGAGGAAGACACAAAGAAATGGAAAAATGTTCCATGCTCATGGATTGGAAGAAAAAATATTGTGAAAATGTCTATGCTACCTAAAGCTATCTACACATTTAATGCAATGCCTATCAAAATCCCATCCAATTTTTTCAAAGAAATGGAACAGATAATCCTAAAATTTATATGGAACCAGAAAAGACCTCGAGTAGCCAAAGGAATATTTAAAAAGAAAGCCAAAGCTGGTGGCATCACATTTCCAGACTTCAAGCTCTATTACAAAGCTGTCATCATCAAGACAGTATGGTACTGGCACAAAAACAGACACATAGACCAATGGAACAGAATAGAGAGCCCAGAAATAGACTCTCAACTCTATGGTCAACTAATCTTTGACAGAACAGGAAAGAATGTCCAATGGAAAAAAGAGAGCCTCTTCAACAAATGGTGTTGGGAAAACTGGACAGCCACATGCAGAAAAATGAAATTGGACCATTTCCTTACACCACACATGAAAATAGACTCAAAATGGATGAAGGACCTCAATGTGAAAAAGGAATCCATCAAAATCCTTGAGGAGATCACAGGCAGCAACCTCTTCGACCTCAGCCACAGCAACTTCTTCCTAGGAACAACGCCAAAGGCAAGGGAAGCAAGGGCAAAAATGAACTACTGGGATTTCATCAAGATCAAAGGCTTTTTCACAGCAAAGGAAACAGTTAACA
>RCUC01129151.1:0-26278 GCA_003697995.1 Taxidea taxus jeffersonii
TGTGTGTGTGTGTGTGTGAGTAGGAAGTAGTATGTCATTGAGGTTATGACGTGCATTTCCCTAATTAATGATGTTGTGTATCTTGACCATATGTATATCTTCTCTGGAGAAATGTCTATTTAAGTCTTTTGCCCCTTTTTAAATTGGGTAAATATTTATTTTAAAACCTGGACTCCCTTTCTTGATTTTTGTTCTTTAGTCCCCTTTATGCCTCTCTACCCCAAATCTCTGTCTTACAAAATCTCTCACAATTATCATTTTCCCCTGGGCCACTGTATATTTGGGGATTGTTTAGAAAATGGTACTGGTTATTTTCTATGTGAATCTAAAAAGTCATTTGCTTATTTTTACTTAATGTCAAGTATTTGTTTATTTTCCCAGATTTTTCTCTTCCTCCTAAACACAGGGTGCAAAATAAGTCTCATAATTGGGTTGAATTCACTGGAATCTAGTGTATTTTCTATGGAAAGAAACTTATTAAAGACTAGTGAAATATTAAATATTATCATGGAAATATTCATCACATAGCCTTTATTTTTTTTTACCATTCTTATAATTTTATTTTTTCAGTGTTCCAAGATTCATTGTTTATGCACCACATCCAGTGCTCCATGCAATACAGGCCTTCCTTAATACCCACCACCAGCCTCACCCATCCCCCAACCCCCTTCCCCTCCAAAACCCTCAGTTTGTTTCTCAGAGTCCACAGTCTCTCATGCCTTTAAAAGTTGAAGTGAATTTCAGAACATGTTATTGAACTTCAAAAAGTTTAACGTGCCGAAAAAGAATATCAGTAACAAGGGAAAAAAGTCTTGCCAATTAAACTATGACTCTCATCAAACATAAAGACACATTCTGATTTCAGACAGCCTAAAAGTATATCTTACAATCAATGAAATATCCTAATTTCCCCTTTTTAATTTCAAAGAAATATCTCTTCCATGAGAACCTAAGATAATATATTCATTTATTTAAAACCAATAGAAATCCCGATCTCTAGGAGCATTAACACTGTTCAAGACCAAAAAGTAGGTTGAAAATGAGAGATAAATTTGTACAGAAATTTCTATATAATGTACCAAAATAGAATTTAATTCATAACGTATTACAAAGTCTATTAAAACTGCTTTTTCCTTCTCTTTCTCTCTCTGTATGTCACAGAGAGACACAGATAAGGGAACTACTCGCCTCCCCCACCTCCCTTAAATCCCAATGTGTACAGAATCTTGCCTTCTCTCCCCTTCATCTTCATTTCTGGCTATATTGTATTTTCTTTAAATTCTTTAACTTTTCCAAAGTAAATCATTCTACCTTCCTGAATGCTCTAGTATTGCCCAATTCACCCCCAAATGGCTCACAAGCTAAGCAGGCAGAGCAGAATTATTCTTTTACTGGTAGAGGCTATAAATACTCCCTTGTCAACATTTTTCCAGTAATACATCCAGTCAACATATGTTTAATAAATACCTACTATGTTCCAAGCGCTGGTTCTACCGCAGCCTCAATCAGTTTAGAAGTTCAGGTTTTTCGGTCATAACCACACCCAGATGGAATATGTCTTTAAGGCTACTCCCTCAAAATGATTTATATTGCATGTCTCTACCCCAACACAGTTAAGAGGAAAGGTCTATTTCCCTCTTATTGTGACCGGTACGCAGGTGCACGCATGCGCACACACACCTAGCCTAGACAGAGGTTCTTCAATACCAAAAGACACCCAACACCTTTGTATCCTCTAAGAGTAGTCTCCCTAAGCGATTCACCCCTTATCTGCAACAAGGAGCAACCCCAACTTATTGAACTGAGGACACGGTCCATATGCCACTGAGAGGAAATGTATGAGTCCAAGTAGTTTATTTGGGAGACGAACTTTGCTGAAATCTCTATTAAAAATGGCGAAGTGGTTTTTGATTCACAGGATAGTACAAAGTGTCTTAAAAATACTTTTTCCATTTTTTTCTCTCCCTGTATGTGATTGTCACAGATAAAATATCTGCCCCCAAAATATCTCTCAATTTCCACTTGATTTATTCTATTTTCTTTCTTTCTTTTTTCTATTTTTTTAAAGTGAGACAAGGATATGAGGAAAGGCAAGGAGTTATTTTTGTTAAGCAGGTTATCACTGAGCAACTGGGATCACTCCCTATGAGCATTGCTCAGAATTGACCCACTAGGCATGAATAGTCCGAGGTATTTACCCACAAATGCCCATCTCTCATTGGTTGAGTTTCTCTTGTGAGATATTAGAGCTCTCTAGGACTTTCAACCATCTTATCCATTTGCCAAACATGCTCCTTTGGCCAGAAAGCATCCTCAGGCAGAGAGACAATTTCTTAGATGGATAAAGAATGATCTCAGGTTGGGACACCTGGGTGGCTCAGTTGGTTAAGTGGCTGCCTTCGGCTCAGGTCATGATCCCAGTGTCCTGGGATCGAGTCCCACATCGGGCTCCTTGCTCAGCAGGGAGCCTGCTTCTCCTTCTGCTTATGCCTGCCACTCTGTCTGCCTGTGCTCGCTTCTGCTCTCTCTCTGACAAATAAATAAAATCTTAAAAAAAAAAAAAAAAAAAAGAATGATCTCAGGTGATATGGGGCAAGCTAAGAACTACATCCTAACACCCAACACATCAAGATAGGCCCCCTTCTATCTGTAAGTAACAGACACAGAAGAGAAGGTAACCTGATTCCTATAAAGCTACCTATGAAATCAGAATTATAACAGTTTTTAAATGGTAAACTTTGCATTGCCCCTTCTCCATGTCTTAGGCCTATAAGTGAACATAATATCAATGTGGTCCACCCTCAGAAGGTTGGACCCAGGGAAGAGTCCTGTGCTGGCCCTACAATTGGGCTTGAGGGTATTTGGGCCAGGAATTATGAAATACCAAGCTTGGCCAAAAAGGGGTTGTGGCCTACAGTTTGGCAGGTGCCCTAGGCTCAGCAAATGTCTTCTGTGGTGGTGGTAGGGGGCAGGGCACAACCAGGACAAGGCCAGAGTGAAGCCCTCTAAATCATAGTGCTCAAGGCAGGGATGCTCTTTAGCTGGATCTAGGAAAGTACTGCTTTCAAACATAAGCAACTGAATAATTTTTTTTTCTTCTTCTTTTTTTTTTTTTAAAAGATTTTATTTATTTGATAGGGAGAGACACAGTGAGAGAGGGAACACAGGCAGGAGGAGTGGGAAAGTCAGAAGCAGGCTTCCCACCGAGCAGGGAGCCCGATGCGGGGCTCGATCCCAGGATCCCGGGATCATGACCTGAGCCGAAGGCAGACGCTTGACAACTGAGCCACCGAGGCACCCCTGGATAATTTTTCAAATGTAAAATAGTGTAGTCTTTTCCCCCCAATACTTTCCCCAACAGCTCTTCCCTTTATTTAAAAAGTTTAAGCCTTTCTGTGTTTTGTAAATCAGGGAAGGGGCTAACGCAAGATGGAAAGCTAGAAGTCTGTCATTCTGCTCTCCTAGGTTGTTATTCAAAAGCCTGTTCCGGGGCACCTGGATGGCTCAGTGGGTTAAAGGCTCTGCCTTCCTTTAGGGTCATGATCTCAGGGTCCTAGGATCAAGCCCCACATCGAGCTCTCTGCTTAGCAGGGAGCCTGCTTCCCTTCCTGTCTCTCTGCCTGCCTCTTTGCCTGCTTGTGATCTCTGTCTGTCAAATAAATTAAAAGAAAAGAAAAGAAAAAAGCCTGTACCTTCAGCAGAATGTAAAAGATTTCATTTATGGAGAAAACATTTGGGAGAAATCATGAGACAAAGTAGCTTTTCCTTGAGCTGGAAGAAATAAAGAAATATAGGAGATATATTAAGAGTATAGATACCAGAGGAATACTAAGGGAGGAATTTTGTCTCCTATGCAAAATACCTACAAAATAACAAGACCCTGGAGGGAGCACAATCAGTTTTATCCAACTGTACTTTGAAAGCTTCAAGAAATTCCTATATCCTAGAGTAATATAAAAACAACAAAAAGAATTCCAGGACTCCCAAGGATGGAACAGATGAAGCAGAACCATTAGATATAAATGGACCAGGAGCACAAGAACAAAGCAAGACAACAGATGACTCAGAGGATGCCTGCATAGAAAGACGAACTGAAGATCAGGTGGGTCCTCCTTCTGGCATATCTTGGCACTATACAAACCTTCTGGAACATAGTTGCAACTGAAAACAATTAACTGAGATTTTTTTTAGCAGATGGGTGCTCAAAAAAATGAACTAATTTGAGTTATGTAAAAATAATGCACACCGTACCAAAGGCTTCTGAATTAATGTAGATAATTCTTTATTTCCAAAAGGCCTAAGCTCATCTAAAATGTCCTTTACTACCAGGGGACTACAATACATTTATGATATGCAAGGCAAAGTTTGTTTGGCCAACCATGGTGAAGAAGGTGTTTCCTTAGAGATTCCTGTGTTCACCATCCATTCTGATCTCACTGCTTGAAACTTTGGTGATGATGTCTTCTTTAATCTCCAAATTTGCTCTTCTCTGCTTCTAAGACCAGCCATACCTGAATTTTCACTTGAATATGTTTGATGTCACACACTGCCTTTTCAATTCCAATGGTCCATGGTGGTCTGTGATTCAATATATTGGATTATTCTATCTTACCATATGTAGGGATTTTAATTCTGGGATATAAAGCTATCCTCTATGCTATTTATCTTTCTTACTATTTGCCTAAGCCCCGTACAACTCAAAGGGAGTTTGAAAAGCCACATAGCTAAATTTAGCAGTTTCAGCTGTCTACATCCTCCCAAATCCCCTCTGCTCTTTCTGAGATCTTTCCTGTCCCATTAGGCACATTGGTCTTATTATAATGGCCTCTGAGAAAAGTATCATTTTCAACTAACTTTCTAGTTTATCACAGTTTTTCTGGCCTATCTTCCAATTAGTTGATTCTCTCTTCAGCTGGATCTAATCTGCTATTAAATCTGTCTGTTGAGTTGTTTGTTTATTCCATCTATTGAATTTTTTTATATCTAGACATTTTGTTTGGTACTCTTGTAATACTGTTAAGGATACTGTTCTCTGAAGATTGTTTCTATTTTTTTCCCTTTTATGTATAGTAAATACTTTATATCTGCCAATTTCACAGTTTTGTTTCTGCTGGTTCTTCTGTTGGTATTTCATTTTCTTGTGCACTTAATTAATTTTTACCATATAATGCTTATTTTTCTTGAGAAAATTATTTATGGGAATTCTCAGAAACCTGGGAAGGAAACAATTCCTGACAGAAAGAACTGGTGTTTATTTCTGCATGATGTGTAGGAGAGTATCCAATCCAGATACATTTAGTGTTCTTTTTAATGTTTTGAACCACTAGTGTATGTGATAGTCCACTTAAAGATGTAAATTATTCTTAGGCTTATTTGAAGATATGAACTTTTGGGGACGTTTTTCTTCCAAACGACACTCAAACTTTTTTTGAGAACTTATAATAAACACAGTCTTAGGATTAGCTCTGGCTTTCCTTTATTCTAATAACAAACCTTCGGGGCACCAGCCTGTCAGATTCTCTAATTTGAACAAGCTCTTAGATTTTCATTTTTATCTGTCTCAGTCAGTAAGGCTATCAAAATTGAAGTTCAAATTTGCCCAAATAGGTAAATTTTCTCAGAATAAAATTGGCTTGAGTACTGTGCTTACTTCACTGGATTCCATCTTTCCCTTAGATTTTGGCCCATTAATTACTTGCTATCTTGTCATCTCTTCATTACCTTTAAGAAAATATTTGGGTTCCTACTTTATCTACCATTTTAGTTGTTTTCTACAGGACAGGTACTCAATTTCTATTGGGTGTCTTTTGAAATTTTTAAAACTATTTTCCCAAAAAACATCTTTGATGCTTCCTAGACCAGACCCTTCATCTAGACAACATGAATATATTACTATCAATAATCTGTGGAAGTAGGCAATGATAGTCTAAAAAGGAATTGGTTCATTTGTATTGGAGACGTTGTATAACCTCAATCAAATATTTCAGCTGAAATAGCAACTAGAAAGGAAAATATCCAATAGAGATGTCAAAAACTCTCTCTATAATCTAAAGACCTTCAAGTTGTCAAATGTATGTATGATATCCTTATAAGCTAAATTTAGCATTCAGAGCTAGAATTTCTCTCTGAAATGTGTAAAAACTCATCTAGCCTGACAGTTCCCTATTGGCTGCACTTCTGAGAAGTCAATTATTCTCACCAAAGACAATTTTAATTTATGCACGCTAAATTACTTCTGAATTTCTTATGAGATTTTTTAATAGAAGGTGTAATATCAAAATTTAAGGACTAATGGCTTTCAGAAAAATGATATAAAACCTAGAGTCACCTCTAGGTTTGCCTGAGGAAACAGATGTTTTGGTTACATGATATTTTTCACTAAGAAATAAATACAAGATTGGTTCTTATTCCTTACTTCCTCCCCAGAGCTTATTGTAACACTGAGCCAGATGCAATAGATGACAATTGACAGAGGTTGAATGAATTAATTAACCCTTGGTTGATTGAAAAAATGGCACTAATTCTTCACAGCCTCTCTATATTTTTGTAATGTGACTTTGTAGATTCTTCCATCAAGAGGTCATGTCTCTTTCCCACCTTGAATCTGGACTGCTGTTATGATGGGTTTTATATTTTTTATTTTTTTATTTTATTTTATTTATTTATTTTTTTAATGATGGGTTTTAACCAAGAGAGTGAGATGACTCCATTATTCCAGTCCCCAGACTAAAATTCTACCTTTTGGAACCCTGACACCACCGTGAGTACAGTTTTGTGCTGGAGGATGAGAAACCTCATGAGAATAGACCTCAATTCCCCAACTGAAGTACCAGATGTAAGATAGACCCCAATCAATTTAGCTAAGCCACCCAGCCAACCAGGAGCTGACCATAGAGCTTGAGGGAGTCCAGCTGAGGTAGCAGGACTATCTCCCAAATCAACCTGCCAACTTGTAAACATTAATGAATTGTTTTTGGTTTCAGCTATTCAATTTTGGGGTGGACTTATTACACAGCAGTAACTAACTCGTAAAAATCTTCATTGCAAGCGTTCCTGAGGGTGTTTTGGAGAGGATGCCAAGTTGGAACTAAGTCCTCAGTTCCAGTTAAGTCTCTGCCATGAACTTGCTAATCCTGCACAAAACACTTCACTCTCTCTCTGCACCAGATTTGAGATTCCTTTAGCTCCTAATCTTATATGTTGTGTGGAATCCCCCCAAATGATTTACTCTACATTTCTGACAAAAGTTTATTCTCTTAAATAGTTGAGCATTTATCAAGTCTCCAGGGAATTTGCTTGTACATCAAGTACTGGAAATTGTAGAAAGTTAAACTGAATGTGTCTTAGTCTAAGCCATCCCTTAAAGTGTATTTTTAAAACAATTTTTTATTGGGAGCTTTCTATGGTTTTTGTTTTCTCTTGTTTTTGCCATTCTGTCCCCAAAGTAGAAGCCAAACAAATAAAATCTATTGAAATAAGTGTCCTTATTAATCCATGCTTTAGTGAACTTTGTACTTTTCCATCATCCCAAAAGAGGGACACAAAACAGATTGAACAAAACAACAAAAATATCATTTCAATATCCATCTAGCTTCTATTAATGGATTACATTACTGGAATAGCAAGATAGACATCACTGGACCTCACAGTCTTCAATTCTGAAAAGTATATCAGACTTATATATGTGCAAATGGGCTCAGACACGTAGATTTGTGTTAATATAAGAACTGGTATATCAGCGATTCTTGATATGTGGAGATTAGAGAGCTCTTTGAAAATCTGATGAAAACTAGGGACCCATGGTTCAGAAAAGCACATATATGTGCCACACTCACATAGTAGACTTTCTCATGATTTTGCATTCTTAGCACCTTATAAATGCTATCCTCATGCTTGAGAATTTTCCCACCTTATTAATCTGCATATCACTGGAATAGACATTATAAATCACTTCCTATAATTGAAGCTATGGCACAGACATGTGGATTAGGACATGTGGCTTAGGTACAAATGCACAAGACATTTGGAAGCAGGCACTGCACTGATCCCTTCTGGTTAGGTCAGAGGTGAAGACACTGGGATTTCAGAAGCAAGAGTGGTTGGACGATCTGGCACACTGTGGTCTATTGCAGCTGGGGGAGGAGCAGAGGCAGCAGTTCTGGAACAGTCCACAGTCTAACTCTGGAGTTGTTCCACACTTGATTCCCAGACCCTTTCAGGGATGCTGTGAACTATCTAATGCCTTTAATAAATTCTTAAACCATGTTTTCAACAGAGAATTCTGATTGATGCCTGCATAAAAAACAGATTTTGCATGTGATTTCTAGATTTTGTAAGACCATCTGAAGACCATTTGTAGCTTGGCTCTCTTAGAATACATAGGTGCTTACACATTAGTAATATAATACATATAATGATATAATATAGGTGGAGAGGTTAAAAATGGATGGAAAATGGAGACAGGGCTTCTTGGGCCAGAAGAATAAATATTGGGTGAAGTAAATAGACTTGGCTCTAGTTTTAACTTTATTACTACTTAGTCATTCAGCCCTAGGTGATATCCATGTCCCCTGCCCTGAATTTGGGCAGCATTGTGACCAACAGAATGAGATGGTAGCAATGCTATGGGACTTCTATGGCCAAGCCAGTCCAATAATATAGCTTCTGCCTTGTAACCTGGGATACCTTGAGCCACAGCATAAGATGTCTAACTACCAGAGGTCACCATGTTGTGAGCAAACCCAAACCATATGGTGAGGCCATGTGAGGTGCTCCTGGGGTACTGAAAGCCAGTATCAACTGCCTTGTAGGACCCTGTCATTTTTTTCATGCAAATTCATAAAGCTGCCCAGGACAATAGACATCAAACCAGGACTGTCCTGGGCAAAAGTGATGTATGATTACCCCACTGAGCATCTACTCTGGGCACCTGGTCCTCTCTTTACCTCTGTGAATTTCTTTAAAATAGGAAGAGATTTGTTGACCTCACAGATGTAATAAACCCCAGTGTCTAAGGATTTGGCAGGTGATAAAAACACACAGACATCTGAGAGTGAGTAAAGAACATGGCAGACACCTCAGAAAACTGAAAGGCATATACCTAGTCTAGAGGGAACAGCTCAGCTCCCTTACTTATCAGAAAGAAATGTGAGCTCAACATTTTCTGACATTCTGATTTTTTTCAAGAAAGCTAGAAATCTGAAAATCTAAGTTTAATTTTTTAACTTAAATGTAACTTAAATAAGTTAAAATCTTCAATAAAATTCAAAACTTTATAGACAACTCTTTGAGTAGTTTCTATGGGCTAGGGAATTTCAATGACTTCTTCAGGCTTATGGGTCAAAATTAACTTAAATACTGTCACTCTTAGATATCTATTAATTCTGGCTCTCTGCAGGCTCACTTTGGGGGCAGCTGTCTTCTTTGTTAGAGAGTGGACCACTCCTTTCTCTTGTGTCAGAATTCCAGACTAAAGCCGATTGAGCTCCCTTTCTATATTCTGTGCCAAAGGAATCTTAACTCTATCATGTTGATTACAATAAATACCACCCAGGTGCAGAGAAAACATAAAATTCATTAACTCCATGTACTAGTCAACTATTGTTATAATCATGCTGTGTAACAAATATTCAAGCAGCTTATAAGAAGCATAGATGAATATCACAATCACAGTTCTAGGGGTTGGCCGATCTAGGTGGGGCTCAGCTGGATCATACTGCTTTGGGCTGTGGGCTAGCTAGACTGTGACTGGAATTCAGGTTTGCTCTTCCTAGGAGTGGCTGCTGCCCAGAACTCACAGCAGATCACCGGAGGGCAAGAACAAGACCAATGGCCAAAGTTCAGTAAAGGCCTCTGTCCACTTCATGTCTGCTAATATTTTATCGGCCAAAACAAGTCACATGGCAAAACCCTAAATCAAAAGGACCAGGAAGTATACTCCCCCCACAACAGAAAGGTCAGAGAGGGGAAGACTTACTGAAATAGAATCCAAACTCTCATACCCAAGATGTCTTTTTTAAAAAAGCTAGTTTTCTTTCTAAATAATCCCCCAAACAAGCTCTCTCCCAGGCCTTGCTGGCTCCCTATGGAGCTGGCTGACTCTGGGACTTCACCACAAGTGGACTTTGGCCTGCTGCAAAGCACGTGGTGGGTGGCAGCAGATGCCGAAGTCTTGGAACCTCTCAGTACAAGTGCTCTAAATTAGGAACAAAGCATTCCTTGGGCTACGTCAAACTTTAAAAATAAGCCTTTGCTCCATACACAGCTAATGACCTTGGTAAAGACATTCAAAATGCCTCATTTAAGATGTTCAAGTAATTGCTTGGGTGCAGTTACCATAAGGTTTTTCCATTCCATCTGTGCCCTGCCTCTGAGGTCTCTCTTTGTCCTTGTCTATGGTCCCTATCCCCATACAGGCTGGACTGCACAGAACACATTCCTTAGGCCAGTTCTGCTGTGGTCACGTGTGCAAGCAAACTTCTCAAGCATATGAACAGATACCAACCTAATGTAAGAAATCTGCAGTAGGTGGTGCCTGGGTTGGGGGAAGGGGGGTTCCTTGCTATGAATATTGCTTATTGCCTCTGCTGTCTTGATGCCTTGTAAGGATAAAAGCCAACCACTGTCGTAGTGAGTTATTTCTTTAAGGCTGAGCCACAGGACCAGGGGATACAGCAAAAATTCTGTTAAAATATCCTTTTCTGAAGAAACCATAAACCAGGGGCGCCTGGGTGGCTCAGTGGGTTAGGCCTCTGCCTTTGGCTTAGGTCATAGTCTTGGGGTCCTGGGATCGAGTCCTGCATCAGGCTCTCTCTTTGGTGGGAAGCCTGCTTCCCCCTAACTCAGCCTGTCTCTCTGCCTGCTTGTGATCTCTCTCTGTCTCTCTCTCTGTCAAATAAATAAATAAAATCTTAAAAAAAAAAAAAAAAGAAACCATAAAGCAAGGTGAACCTGTTGCCAACTCAAGCCTGAGTAGAATCACACACACACACACACACACACACACACACACAAATGTTTTGTAGCACACCTAAAAACCTATGTGTATGAAACACCTGGGAAATAAATCATAGTCAGGAGTGGGTTGACAGGAGAGAACTTCCCAGGGTCTCTGATTCCTTATTTACTGTAGAATCCAAAGATAATTGGGCCACTTCAGGGCCAATTTTGGTATGTAGTCACATTCCAAAGGAATAAAATCCTTCATTCAAAAAAAAAGTAAGGTAATTTAAATCTTCCAAGAAGACTCAGGGGTTCCTGGGAGGCTCAGTCAATTAAGCATCAGACCCTTGATCTTTGGGTCAGGTCATGATATCAGGGTCATGAGATCCAGCCCTGCATCAGGCTCTGAGCTCAGTGCAGAATCTGCTTAAGATTCTCTCTCTCTCTCTCTTCCTCACACTCTGGCCCTCCCCCTGCTCTCTGTGTCCCTCAAATAAATAAATAAATAAATAAATAAATGATTAAATAAAATCTTTAAAGAAAATAAATCTTCCAAGAAGACTCAGAAAGATGCTGGATGTGGAGGTAAATTTTATTGCATAACACGAAACACTCACCTTCTCCATCTATCTCCTCAGAGTCCTGCATATCACACCAACTACTGAACCAAAATAATTTCTTCCAGTTTCTCCCTTCTGTTTCTCAAAAAATCACACAAAAAAAGACCTTGAACTGAGGTAGACAAACAAGGGATTCCCCAGAAGATACACATATAGTGGATACATACCAGGAGAATTTATATCCTGGTCACACTTGCTTCAGTCAAGTGAGACAGGTGTTGGCTCTTGCACCAGATCTAGAGCTCTCCTGGTCAGGCATTATGTTCAAAGTCACATTGTGGGATTAAGAAAACAGAACTAAGGCCCGAAGACCTAGGTTCAAAATTCAGCCCCATCACTCAACTAGCTGTTTGAATGTGGAAAGTTACTTTGTTTGTATGAACCTGTTTTCTCAAAGAAAAATAAAAAAATCCAACTTCACAGTATTATTGTCAAAATTCAATGACACAATGATTCAAATCTGGGAACAAATGGGTACTCAAATAGCCTGTGCCAATTCTGAGAGGCAGTCAGAGTGAGAGAGGACTTGATCCCCTACAGAGGCCATTTCCCTCATTTATGTCCTGTCTCTTAGGAAAATATGAAAGCTTCCTGACACATACAGTATCAGTCCACTCATTGATGTGGTCTTTGGGTAATGGTACGGTTTCTATAGGCAGAGAGTATCCAGTATTGGAAATTTGTTTTCTGTGTACTACATGAATACAAATAAGGGGTGCCTAGGTGTTCAATTGGTTAAGCATCTATCTGCCTTGGGCTCAGGTCATGATCTCAGGGTTCTGGAATCGAGCCCCCCATCAGCTCCTTGTACAGCAGGGAGTCTGCTTCTCCCTGTGCCTCTCCCTCCCTGACATGCTCAGGCTTGCTCTCTCTCTCTCTCTCTCTCCCCCCCTTTCTCTCTCTCACTCAAATAAATAAGTAAATAACATCTTTAAAAAAAAAATAAAAAGTTGGCAGAGGATAAGTTGGACTGCCCTACACCATCCTTTGTTAGGAAAGATTAACAAACCCCAAAGAACGAGGTACTTGGTTCTTTGCTATGCTGGTGGTTGTTAGAAATTTAATTGAGCTTCAGTTTGTCTCTGCCTAATTTTATTGACTATCTTAACAGTGCCAGAAATGCCTGGTCCCCTAAGAGCATTAACCAAGCTATCTGGAGTATGGAACAGATTGCCATTTATCCAACTTGGTGTCAAATCCAAGGGGAAATCTTCTGAACTGAGGAAGATTCGGGACTGCTGCGTGGGCTTGTGCAGCATGTGGACCCCACTAAGGGGGTAATGGAGGATGAAATTAAGTCCTGACTCATAGCTGTAGTTTGGCAGAAGGAATGTCATCTTCATAACTGCATGGAGAAGGTGAATTTTTTGTTTAATTCTTACAAAGTTTCTAAAGACATTGGCCACAGTCCTGGAGAGTTTGATGAACCTTCTGGCTATTAATATTAGGATAAGATGGAAACTTATCAGAACTCCTTAGAAGAAAATTGCTATTTTATGGGCAAGATCTGAATTGTTTTCAAGACTCTCATAGAGGCCATTGCCTGTCCCAGAGATTAACGACCAAGACCAAACTCATATATTGAGTAGAAGCCTTCAGAAAAAAAGGAAGCTAACATTTTAAAAATGTCAAAGTCAGTTGAAACACAGAAAATTCAATCTGGCAGGTTGCCAAGAATTGGTAGTTTCATTTCATTCACTTAAGCTATTTAACATAACAGGAATTCTGACTTCTCACTGTCAGATAATCTCCTCCATTAAAAAAAAATAGTCATCTGTTGGAGTCATATGCTTGCCAGGACAAGAATTCTTTCTCATTTTGCACCCGCATTGTTGAAAGTTTCAATAACAAGTTTGTAAACAGAAATGTCTTTTCAGGCTTGGTAATGAGTCAAGATTCTCCCTTCAATACGGAGAGAGAACTTCAGTAAAGATATCTGTTGTAAAACTTGCCGCATTGCTTAGATACTTATGTTTGTCCCTTGCAGTAGACTCTGAATCACCATCTCTCATCCCAGGGTAGGAACATTATCTTGTTTCTCTTCCAATGCCTGAGATACAACAGATACCCTCCCCCCCTCAAATTTTTTGTTGATTAAATGAATGAACAAACTAAAATTAAGAAGTTACAGTCTTTCTTTTCAAAGTCAATGTGAACGTTGCTCTATGGTAGTCTAACAGGAAAGTTTAACTGATATATTCTTTTTTTTTCAAAGATTTTATTTATTCATTTGACAGAGATCACAAGTAGGCAGAGAGGTGGGCAGAGAGAGAGAGAGAGAGGAGGAAGCAGGCTCCCCGCTGAACAGAGAGTCTGATGTGGGGCTAGATCCCAGGACCCTGGGAACATGACCCAAGCTGAAGGCAAAGGCTTTAACCCACTGAGCCACCCAGGCACCCTTAAATGATATATTCTTGATGGATGAAAATGTTTTATGTGTGTACTCATGTGTGTGTATTTCACATAAATAAACATGTATATAATGTATCATGATACATTATATATTATATGCTTTATATATGTGTGTGGGTTATATATGCATATAATACAGAATATTTTCCACTTCTTTACCAGCATCCATAACAAATAAATAGCTTTGTCTGGTTACCATTAAAGATTGGGAAATAGGTACATTTTGTCATTGTTTCCAAATGATGAGCCAGAAGTTCCTAAATACCATCTTTCCTGTCCAGGAAGATGTAAATATACACCTTCCATCACAGTACAAGTGTTTCTCTAGACCCTTTTTCCCCAAGTGTGGCCTGTGAATATCATCTGGGGGATCGATAGACATGTAGAATGTTGTCTTTACACCACACTGCCAAATCGGAATCTGCATTTTAGCAAAATTCTGCGCTGGAAGACCATGCTAAAACTAACATCCATAGGCTTCCATGATGAATTATTTAACTACACCTGGAGTGGTGGCCAATGCCCGAGACAAGCAAGTTGTATTTGTAATGAAGAGGAGGTCCCCTCCATAGCCTCCCAGCTCCTGAATCTTTCTGCTTGAATTTGAAAAAGATGGGAGGCAGTCCATTGCCAAATCCATCCTCTTTTCTCAAAACTTGGCTATGGCAAAGTAAGTGCTTGGATAGAATGCAACACAAAATACTGACTTTTTGAATTTGTGAAATTACTTCAACGTGTGCTTTGTTTTCTGTGCCTTGTCTGCCTGGGCTGTCTTTCTTAGAATAAAATAACTATGTAGCTTACTCTACACTTGACCTTGCACAGAGCATTTATGAACATTCAGGTTTTTTGTGTTTTCTAAAGATGCTGACAATTATGATGGCGACAGTGATGGTAATGTTATGCTAAGAGCACTGCAAAAGCTCTCTTCTAATCATGCTTCCCAGTCTGCTCAGAATTCTAACTAACTGGTGATTTTCAAACCAAGTTCTGTGGAGCCTTCCGTTTTAGATAACGCATCAGGAGAGGAGTGTTGGGGGAGGCAGCTGAGTGACTTGGCTTACCCGCATGGGGTGAGGCTAGTATCTAGAGGATGGGTGACACGTATTTTTTAAAAATATTTTATTTATTTGAGAGACAGACAGCACGAGCAGGGGCAGGGGCAGAGGGAGAGGGAGAGGGAGAAGGAGACTCCTTGCTGAGCAAGGAGCCCAACTGTGGGCTCGATCCCAGGACCCTGAGATCATGACCTGAGCCAGTCAAATGCTTAACCAAGAGCCACCCAAGTACCCTGGGTGACACATACTTAACCATCTTTACTTTGACTGCTTTTATGTATTAGAGTCTGATGATATTTTTAATATAAATTTTCTTTAGACATAAGATTCATACACAGCCCTTGACCCAAATAATTGCTGAGGTCCTGAAGTTAGTAGATCCTGGAATATTTAGTATGAAAATTTTTCTGGAAAGGAAAGAGAAACATTAAAGAGAATGAAAAACTATATTTTGGTTTGAAGTGTATTTTTCAGTCCTTGGGGGCTGGTAGAAGTTATTTGCATTTTTCAGCTTCAGACCCAGGTTTCAGCAATTTCATGAGAAGTTATGATGAGGGAAATAACAATATGGATAACATTTTAAAAATTTTTAATTTTTCTCAACAAGCTAAGCCCAATCAACCTTCCTAGAGTGAATAAGATAATGCCTATGATTGTTTTGATCTGCTAATGTTGGAGTTGTTTATTAAATAGCAACAGAAAAAATACTCAACACACTGTGTCAACTATGATAGAACTCTGTGGTCCGATTGATCAACTCAATTTCTGCCCTAAATAATTAATTCATCATTAGAAGTCAATGCTATTAATTTTAGGCTATATGGGAGTCACTTTCATTTCCTAAGGGAACAGTTTGACTTTTGTTCATAAATCATGTACACCATTCTACCTTCGCAACTAATCTAATTTCTCCATTTTCATCATGACCAACCATTCAGTTATCAAAATCTTCTGATACTTTATATTTGCAATGTCTTCTAAATTCCCTCTTGCTAAAATTCTTCTAACAACTGCAGCTTCCTTAGCCTCCTGACTCCCTATTCCTGGTCCTATGGGCTGCCACAAGATGGTCTTCTTTTCTTTTTTTCATCACATTTATTCTGCTATTCGATTGACCCCAAATCCTCCCCTGCCCCCCACAAAATAGTCCCATTACTTAAACTAGAGTTGCAAATGAATATGCTGATAGGGGCCAGTCAGGTTCTGTAAATGAGTAGATGAGGCCAACTGTAAGACAGTAGGGAGTGGTAAGAATCATAGCAAATTGCATTTTGCAGTTCTCTAACAGAGATAAATCCACTCGAGTCCCAATTGTTGCTAAGCAGGTTTGCAGGCCAATATTTCCACATCATATGATTTTTTTTTCCCTAGGGAAGACATTTTTCCAGATTTCTATCAAAAATCACCAATTTGATTTAAGTAGCTTAAAGTAACAGTCTTTTACTAAGTTAACATTCTGCGAATTAGCAACTTGGGTTACGTTCATCCAGGCAGTTTCTCTGATCTTACCTGGGCTCCCTTTTGGATTTGCACTGTGGGGCCAGGTTGGATGGGGACTTGGTTTCTTTAGGATGGGATCAGCTAAGGGGCCCACCTTGGCTCCATGTGTCTCCTATCTCTGGAAGGCTAGCCTGGGATTTCTCCCACCAGGAGGCAGGGTTCCAAGAGTGAGTACTTGCAAGGCCTTTGGAAGCCTAAACTTGAAACTGGCACAAAATCATTTCCTCTGCTTTCTGCTGTCCAAGACAAATCACAAGGCTAGCTCTGATTCAGAGTAAAGACGTGGACTGCATCTACTGATGGGAGAAAATACAACATTACATTGCAAAAGGCAATGCATACAGAAGGAGAAAAGAATAAGGGCCATTTCTGCATTTGACCAAAATGGGTTTGTTGTTGTTGTTTTTTATTTTAAAATGTTGTTAATGCTGGGCACCTGGATGGCTCAGTCTGTTAAACGTCAGACTCTTGATTTTGGCTCAGGTCATGATCTCAGAGTCCTGAGATGGAACCCCCAGGTAGACTCCATACTGAATGTGGAGTCTGCTTGAGGTTCTCTAGTCTCCCTCTGTGCCCTCCAAAAATAAAAAATTAAAAGAAACAAAATAGGGGCACCTGGGTGGCTCAGCGGGTTAAAGCCTCTGCCTTCGAGGCACCTGGGTGGCTGAGTGGGTTAAGCCTCTGCCTTCGGCTCAGGTCATGGTCTCAGGGTCCTGGGATTGAGCCCCATGTCAGGCTCTCTGCTCAATGGGGAGCCTGCTTCCCCCTATCTCTCTGCCTGCCTCTCTGCCTACTTGTGATCCCTGTCTGGCAAATAAATAAATAAAATCTTTTTTTTTAAAAAAAAAGCCTCTGCCTTCAGCTTAGGTCATGATCCCAGGATCCTAGGATCCACATCAGGCTCTCTGCTCCGAGGGGAGCCTGCTCCCCAACCCCCCCTCCACTGCCGCCTCTCTGCCTGCCTCTCTGCCTACTTATGATCTCTGTCTGTCAAATAAATAATTTTTTTTAAAAACTTAAAAATAAATAAATAAAAATTATAAAAGAAACAAAATAAAATGTGGTTCATACTAAAAAAGAACATGGGTCAAAATTCTATGTCTTCATTTGGGCACCCGTGCTTCCCTCTTCTGCCCTTACTTGTGCAGCTATGCCTTTCTCTTGTCCTCTCCTTTCTTCTTGCTCTTAATGCACTGACCCCAGACACACTTCCATGCAAGTCTTTCATTTTTCCCCATATCTGTTCTGCTCCACTTTTTGGTTTTTGGGTTTTGTTTTTTTTTTTTTAAGATTTTATTTATTTATTTGAGAGGGAGAGGGGCAAAGGGAGGGGCAGAGGGAGAGGAGAGAATCTCAAGCAGATTCCATGCTGAGTGCACAGCCTGTGGAGTGCAATCTCACAACCCTGAGACGATGACCTGAGCTGAAATCAAGGGTGTGATGCTTAACCAGTGGAGACACCCAGGCACCCCCTGCTCATGTCCATTTCTAAACATCATCCGGAATGGCTTTCATCACCATTTCTGTAGCTCACACTCTCATTTCCTCAAAGGCTAACTAACAGACATTCCTGTATCTCCATGAAGCATTCTTTGAGTCTACCAAATGTATCCTCACACACTCATGACATTAGCACTTGTTTCCTGAACTTTTCCTTAGTTATACTTTGGCATCATTTCATATGGTGAATGATTTGTTTTCCCACCAAAATTCTGTTTCTGGAGTAAAATAACACATGCAATTTTCTTGCATAGTAATCACAAATTGGGGTGTATATCATTGTCAACTACTGTGGCACAATGCCCATCCCAAAATTAAGTAATTTAACAAGAACAATAATAGTAATAGTATTTTGAACCATTTAACAATAATCCCTTAATTAAGTTTCTTAATACGTGGTAAAAAATAATTATATATTTAGCTTACCCTTCTGTGAGCTGTCAGTTTAGGCTAGACTTAGATGGATAACCTGTCTGGTCTTGGCCTGACTCTCTCATTAGCTGGATTTACTAAATTTGTTGTATTCTCTCATGTGTCTGGGGCCTCAAATGGGATAAATAGAGAGACTTGTCCTTTCCCTAGTTGGTCCCCCTTCCTCCAGCAGGCTAGCCCAGGCTCATTCACATGGCAGCTAGGAAGAATAGCAAGAGAATGAGGGAAAGCTCACAGTTCTTGGGTGTAGGATCAGAACGGTCACCCTGTTACTTCTTCGCATTCTATTTATGTTAAGGAAATCACATCCTAAAGGAAATCCTTTAGGAAGTCACATGGCCAGCCTAGATCCAAGGACTGAAGATATAGACAGCATCTATTACCAGGAGGAGCTACAGCACCACATTGCAGATGGGAGCAGATACAGAGAGAATAGTTGCACCCATTGTTATAAATAACCTACCAAGCAATGCTGGCCTGGCTCCTAAGGATTCTTCTAGGACCACATGTGTTCACATGTGTTCTCATTGTGGGGAACTGCTCCTTCCTTAATCTGAGCTATATCATAGAATAGGAATTATAGGGGCACCTGGGTGGCTCAGTCATGAAGTGTCTGCCTTCGACTCAGGTCATGATCCCAGCCCCACATTGGGTTCCCTGCTTGGCAGGGAGCCTGATTCTCCCTCTCCTGCTTCCCCTGCTTGTATTCCCTCTATCATGGTCTCTCTCTCTCTCTCTCTGTCAAATAAATAAATAAAATCTTAAAAAAAATAGAATAGGAATTATATCTTCTTCCATAACCATGCCTCCCCAAGCAAAGTAATTGGATAAAGTTTGAGTTCCTGATCCAAATGTGGGAATTGTAGTCATTTCTTTGCTACCTTCCCTCCCATGTCCCCTGCCACTGACCTCCAAGACTGTTCCAGAGATGGGCACAAAACCCAGCTAATCTAGTAAGTAATCTAGTAAGAATACTTCTCCAGGATTGTTATGCTTGGAACTTTTCTCCTTCCTTGTCCTTGCACTAAGGCCAGTCTTGTCACCTCCCACATGACTGGCCATGGCAAGAAGCCTGACTTCATTAGGGAAGGATGAAACCCAAATGCAGAGCAAAGCCGAGATGAAACACCAAGGAAGTCCAGACCATGTTCAGCTCCCTCCTTCAGCTTCCTTCCCACAGCTTAATAATGCAGACAAAAAAATCTCTTTTGTTTCACTTACTGTAGTTGAAGTTGTAACTCAAGTTCCTCTTGCTTGCTAGCAGGGTCCTGACAAAAACATTAGACATATTCTTCAGAATGCAGCACAGGGCTAGGCCCACCACAGGTTATTAAATAAATACATGATAAATTCAAACAGAACGTGATGTGATATCACACAACCAAAGACAATGTCTAAAATGACAAAATTTTTTAAAAGGCAGACAATACCCATGTTGGCAAAGATGTGGAGCAACTAGACTCTCATCCAGTGCCGGTGAGAATGACAATGAAGATAACCTGGAAACCCCTTTGGCAGTACCGAGTAAAACTGAATATAAATATGTACCTTAGGACCCAGCAATTCCAACTCCAAGTGCAGTCACAATAGAAATCCAAACATAGTTCAACAAAAGTTTAAGACAACATTATTCACGGTAGTCCCAAACTAGAAAAAACTCAAATGTCCAACAGTAGGATGAATAAGTTGAGTTGTAGTGTATCCATATGATTAAATATTATACAGCAAGGAAGATGCATGAACTTCAGCTAATATAGCAACATAGATCTCAAAACATAAAGCTGAGCAAAAGAAGTCAAATACCGAAGCCTACATATTGCATGACTTTCTTTTTTTTTTTTTAAGATTTTATTTATTTATTTGACAGACAGAGATCACACAAGCAGGCAGAGAGGCAGGCAGAGAGGGGAGGGGAGAAGCAGGCTCCCTGCCGAGCAGAGAGCCCGATGCGGGACTCGATCCCAGGACCCTGGGATCATGACCCGAGCTGAAGGCAGTGGCTTAACCCAGTGAGCCACCCAGGCGTCCCTGCATGACTTTCTTTAAGAACCCAAAACATTGTTAGAAATCAAGATTGTCATTAGGAGGAGGAGCTGTGATTGGAAGGGGACGCTGGGGCCTTCTGGATTAACCCCATGGTGTGCAAACTCATGGTTCCTGTACACTTACGTATTTTTATGAAAAAGTGTTTAAAGGAAATTAGAGTAGAGATAGTTTTTTGGTCCTCTGGACAGTTGCTGCTGGCCAGGTTTGTCATCTCCCTCTGAGCACTACGCCTGGCACGTCCTTTCTCTGTAGTAGAGGTGAGAACTGTGAGAAGCACAGCTACCCCCATAAAGGAGCAAAGCCATCAAGAGAAAACACTTCTGTGACAAGGGAAAAACATGTTCCCCCACTTGTCCCATCTGTCATGCCATATGTAGCCGCTTCTATCAACACGCAATTTGCTGTGTGTGGTTGAGGACATTCCTTCCATGGAGGAGAATAACGTGCCCCAATTAGATCTTAAGATTAAAACTTTTTGAAGCCTGAAGCTCTGTGAGTCAAGTCATTACCATGTGAAGCCTCATCAACCCAACAGAATCGCATCCTGGACTTATCAAAACTCAAAACTCCACACCTAAAATCTTAAATTCCAATGACCCCATCTCCGTGCACAATCTTCCAACGTTCCTTTCTTTCTCCTCACTTTTCCGTGTCTGCACCTCATTTAGACCATGACTCATAGGCCGGTCTACTTCCAGGCTTTATATGAGTACCTTCTATGCATGGTGATTTCCCCAACCCATCCTCAGGGATCCAGCAATCCTAGTGAGTCTAATCATTAATTTTGATTCTTTTGCTTTTTTGATCTTCAATAACCCTTGCCTTAAAAAAACCTCACCTCTACCATTCCAAGTGCTTTAAGCCCTATAGCTAGTCTTTTGAGATCAAACAGTGAAAAATCACAGTCATATTACTACAAGTTCAGGGTCTCTGACCAATGCTCTGCCCAGTAATTCAAGTCAGCTGTTTGTTCTCTCTACAATTCTCCTCAAGGACAGTTCCAAATTTCTCCCATTCTCTCATTTTAGCTCCTCTAGCGCCTCCTCTCATGAGAAAAATCCATCTTGTGAGATCTCCCTTCTGCAGGACCGGTTTCATGAGTGTGTGACCTGCTCACTCACACAGGGCCCCAAGCTTGGTTTAATGCTCTGCAATCACTGTCTTAAAATTCTTAATAATTTGTAAACATGGAGTTCCACATTTCATTTTGCACCAGGCCCCATAAATCATAGTGGCTGGTACTGCCCTTCTGCAAAGTGGTGACATGTCATTTATATTCCTTTTGGCATTTATACCTTGGAGATTAAGAGGTCTCTCCTTCTACTCAAGAAGCATTCTTTTTTTCTTTTCAAAATTTGTTTTAATGGGGATGTAATTTACATACCATAAAATTCACCTTTCTAAAATGTACAGTTATATGATTTTTAGTTTATTCATTAAATTGTACAACCATCATCATGATCTAATTCCAAAAAAAAAAGAGAAGAATCACCATTAGCAATCACCCCACATTCTCTCCTCCCATCAGCCTTCATTTAACCACTAATCCATTTTCTGTCTCTACGGATTTGCCTATTCCGGACATTTCATACAAATTGACCCATACAGACCCTTTTGGGTCTGGCTTCTTTCACCCAGCATAAGTTCTCAAGGCTAGGGTGAATTCTTAAATCCCTTCTTTGGACTAGCCCCTCCTCCCTCCTTAAACCCTTTGCCACAGAGTTGATCCCACTGTTTGTCATTTTTTCTACAGGCTCCTCTCTGTGAGTAGATATCTTTAAATCCCACACAATCTTTACAATAAAACATTTTCCTTTCAAATACAATAAAACTTCCAAAGTCAAACTTCTCCCACTGGTCCTTGCTTTCTTCTTCCCTTCCTGGCCAAGTTTCTTCATTCTCTCTGCTTTCTCATCTCCCATTTATGCCTCAGCCTTCTCTAGTCTAGCTTCTGCTCCCACCAGAGAAAAAAGGAAATACTTGCTAAGTTCCAGTAGGTTAGTTACCTGACCCACAATTTCTCTGCCTTTGGCTTTCTTGACATATCTGCAAGGTGAGACATGGCTGACCACTCCCTTATGATGTCTTCTTTTCCAGTGGCCTCTTGGTTCCCCATCACCCCTTAGTTATCTTTGGCTATCTTCTATTTTTTTGTTTTCAGAATCTTTATATTTCCCTCAAACTCTAAATTCCAGCACTCCTGAAAACTCTCTGTTGGTTCTTTCTTATTCTCACTCTACATTTTCATTGGGTCCTTCACTGAAACTGAACTCTAACATATATGTTAAGGATTCATATTTATGTTGTCTCCTGGGTTCCAGATCCACATGCAAATGGCTACTAACCATCTCTCCACCTGTATACCCATGTGTTTCTCAACCTCCTTAAACATGTTTATAATTAAACTCACAATGTTTTCCCAAACTGATTTAAGTGAGTAAGACCTTTGCCTATCATCCAAGCTATTTCACACAGAAACTGGGACTCACCAGGGACTGAAACTTCCTTCACCCACGTACAAAGAATCTCTAAGTCCATTTTCCCTTCTCTATCAACATCACCCAAGCATGGCATTTGTCTCCCTTCTCCTCCTTCCCACTCCATACCACCCTTAAGACGGCAGGCCCGCTTCCATTCAACCAACCTGTCTAATAGTGCTTGTCGAATGAGCTTTCTGAAGCACAAGTCTTAGCACTCATTTATCTCTTCAAACTCTTAGTTTTGCAAGCAAAGCTCAAATTACCTCTGACTTTATCTCCCACTAATCAAAACATGCAGTATCATTTCACTACGCTGTGTTTGCATCTATATTATTTTTCTCTTCCAGAATAACCTTTATCCCTCAAACCCATTTCTCAGACTAAATGATGGTCTGTAACTCTGTAAAACATTTTTCCAAGAGTGTACTCTTCCTAGAAGCCTTCCCTTAACCATATGCTATAGTTTCAATTCTCCTTTATGCAGCCAGTATTTCTCTAATCTCTAGTTGCACGTCTGTCTACTTGCATGCTAGGTAGTATCAGTTAATTTAATTTGCCTTTTTTCCCTACCTGTGCAAGCTCTTTACCAACCATACTCTTTAAGCATTTATACCTTGGTGCTTAGTTGTTATGCTCTAAGTGTATGTGTTCCCACCTCTCCAAATTTATATATTGAAATCTAATCCCCAGTGTGAGAGTATCTGGAATTATGGCCTATGGGAGGTAATTAGATCATGAGCTGTGGAGCCTTTCTGAATAGTTGGTGTTCTCGGAAGAAAAGGCCAGAGGGCCAGCTCACTGTTTTCAGCCATGTGATAACACCATGAATAGTAGCCAGTCTACAACCCAGAAGTTAGTTCTCACTAGATCCTGACCTTGCTGGCTTCCTGAAGTGAGACTTCCAGCCTCCAGAACTATAAGAAAAAAATTTCTATTGTTTGTAAACCACTCAGTCTATGGTAGTTTGTTAAAACAGCCAAAACTGACCAAAACACTAGTCCTGTGAATGGCACTCAGTACGTGCTCAATTAAAGCCTAATAGAGGTTCCCAGGTGGCTCAGTTGGTTTGCCACTGACTCAATTTCAGCTCAGGCCTTGATCTCAGGGTTGGGAGTTCAAGCCCCACTTTGGGCTTTATGCTGGGCATGGAACCTAAAAAAAGAAGAAAAAAAGCCCAATAAGTTAATTCTATATGATTCTGTTGTTTTTAGCCAAAATTCTTAGGAAGCAGCACAATATAGCCACTGGGCTGGAGATTATATGGAAAGAAACAGCATCCTATAAAGTTAACCAATCTGTGGTCACTGACCCTCTCAAGAACCTAATTAAATCTGGACTTTGTCCCTAGAAAAAAGCTCAGACAAATCTGGAAGTTTGTATACAATTCTGTTAAGTCCCTAAAACTTATTCATAGACCCTGCTTGAGATCTTAGGTTTTAAAACCGAGTTCCATTTTCTCCTATGCTCTACTGAACAGTCAAAACTCCCAAGAGAAATTTCATCCTGGCGCTGGAGCTGAACAGACTAGCTTGAGGGCAGGAGAACTTGATGAAATGTATTAACATATCAAAAGGAAAGATTTAAAGGCAGAAGAGAAGTAGCTGAGCCGTGGAAACACAGAAAGAAATAGCCATATAAGGATAAAATTTAACAATGTCCACCTTAGAACCATTGGATCAAAGTGGTAATGAGCATAGGGGGTGGGGATTAAAAAACCTACTATGTTTTAAATAACTTTATTTTTAAAAGATTTTTTTTATTTTAGAGGGGTAGGGGCAGAGGAAAGGAAGAGAGAATCTTTTTTAAAAAGATTTTATTGGGACACCTGAGTGGCTCAGTGGGTTAGGCCTCTGCCTTTGGCTCGGGTCATGATCCCAGGGTCCTGGGATCGAGCCCCGCCTCGGGCTCCCTGCTCAGCAGGGGGCCTGCTTCCCCCCTCTCTCTCTGCCTACTTGTAATCTTTGTCTGTCAAATAAATAAATTTTAAAAAATCTTTTAAAAAAAGATTTTATTCATTTCCTAGAAAAAGAGTGCAAGTGCGCACTTGCGCATGCACATGAGCTGGAGCAGGGAGGGGCAGAAGGAGAAGGAGAAGCAGGCTCCCTGCTGAGCAGGATGCTTAACCACCTGAGCCACCCAGGTGCCCCTATAAGGAATAACTTTAAAAGGTGGTCGGGGGAGACTCCTGTATGCCCTGTGGTAGGAGATGAAAGGGAGGCATGGCTGAGATCCCAAAGAAAGACTGGTCCTGCCCCAATGTGAAAGGAGCTATTACCCTTAGTGCTGGAACAAATCTAACGGTTCAAAATCTTTGGCCTAAACACCACCATCCTCCAGCAGGCTAGCATAGACCCGTTCTTATGGTGGTTTCACGGGTGCAGCCTTCACTGGTGAAACTCAAAAACAACCCACCCCAACCAGTTCCCAGAGCGCTGAGCTCTCAACACAGCCTTCATCCATCATGGCCTATGGGGCAGTAAATACCGCATTCTTGCCCATCTCCCCAGTCTTAGGTTGAACCCAAGGAACTTTGGTCAGCTTGGCTGAGAGTTCCCTACAGTAATCGTCCCATTGCCCCACCCCTTAGAGACAGGTCACACTCAGAATCACTACTGCTGACATTGGCCCTTGGTGCTAGTAAAGGAACAAGAATACCCTTGCCTTATAGCAGTTTCTCTCTCCTATAGTAGTTCAGTGAGGACAGCTTCTACTCGGCCAGCAGGTTCCCTCCAGCACAGTCTGAGGGGATGAGATGACACGAAGTGGGGAGGTATAATTTCCTAGACAGCTCAAAAGGGTCAACACTAGGTCCAACCACTGGGCAGAGAGGAGACTGGAGTCTGAACCAGTCTAACCTATCATATGATGTGGTCACTGAATGTGAGTTTCACACAACCCCACTGTTAGGTCAGCAGCCCTAGGAATGCAGGAGGAACAATAAAATGGCTGCCAGACTGCCATCTCCCCCCTACCCAGGACCTTCCTGCCAGAAGGACATCTGTCAAGGACATGTCACCTTGAATAAACCAAAACTTATGCGAGAAACAGAAACCAGCCACTTTGGGATTCTCCAACCCCCAACCTCTAACCTTATCAAATATGGTTATGAGCCCCCGCCCTGCCTTGGCCCAATAAAAGCTCACTCAACCCCTTCCCAGGTGAGACTTCCCCGACTCTCCTCTCCTGAGTCACAGAACCTCGCCCGAGGGCACCTTTAATAAACCCTGCCTTGCGCCTATCTCGCCTGGTGTCGTGTGTATCTCACCTGTAAAACCTTACATCCATGAAC
>RCUC01129152.1:0-50689 GCA_003697995.1 Taxidea taxus jeffersonii
CTGAGATTTAACCCAAGAACTGTCTGACTCCAGAGTACATATTTTTCCCCATTTACCAGGTTGAGGAATCCCTTCTTCTGTATAAAAAGAGTTCACTGACATATTTCGGGGAGGATCTTTTATTACAAATAGAAACCAAATTTCTGTTCTGAAATTTTAGGGTATGGACATAGCAGCAATCAATATGAAGTATTTTTTACCCTCCTGTTATTAAATACCCTTTTAAAGAGAGGATGAGAGAGATTTTTCTTAGGTGAGTGTTACTAAGATTTAGGCACAGGCAGGGGCCTCTCCTCTACTTCCATAATAACAATCCTGTCTTCTCTTTTTAAAGCTTTTGTTTTATCATTGTCTATATAAAAGAAGTGACCAGTATTCTTAGACTTTAGATTAATTAAGCATTCAGGGGATTACTAATCAATCTTTTGAAAATTAGTGTTCAAGGAGAAAATGAAAAAGAGGGTTTTAAGATGGCTTTTCAATTTCTGACCCTGTTATTGGTGTGAAATGGTATTGTCATTTGCTAAGATAGAGAATGTAAGAGTGAAAAATAGATTGTATGAACTGTATTATTTTATTTATTTACTTATTTTAAAGATTTTATTTATTTGACAGAAAAAGATCACAAGTAGGCAGAGAGGCAGGCAGAGAGAGAGGAAGGGAAGCAGGCTCCCTGCTGAGCAGAGAGCCCGATGTGGGGCACGATCCCATGATCATGACTTGAGCCAAAGGCAGAGGCTTTAACCCACCGAGCCACCCAGGCACCCTGAACTGTGTTTCTTTAAACATGATGAGTCCGAGGCACCAGTTAAGTGAAAGTTGGACATCAAGTCATCGGATAATGTACTCTGGAGGTCAGAGAGAGGATGGAGCCTAGGATATTGTTTCATCAGCAGGTGGATGGTGGTTGGTCATCAATGTGGGATCATATGGAAAAGAATAGGTTTAGAGATAAGACCCTTAGTACCATTAGTATTCATGTTGAAAATAAGGCTATGAAGTACATGAAAAAATTGCTGTTGATGGAATAGGATTGTGGTATTATAAAAGCCAAGGAAAATAGGAATTTCAAAAGGAGCATTATTGAATGATGTAGAAAGGTTAAAATAGGGCAAAGATGCTAGCTTTGTGGCAGAGATGTTCTCAGTGCTCTTACAGCTGTTTCACTAGTGTAATAAGAATAGAAATCAGAATGTAATGGGGTGAGGTGTGAGTGCATAGTGAGGAAGGGGAAGTGGAGGGTTTTAAAGAATGTTCCCTAAAGTCAATCACAGAACATGTTAATACCATTTAAATTGTATGCTCTAATTTATTCAAATATATTTACATAAACATGTTATATAATACAATAGCTACATTCTAAAATATATATGGATTAGAAATTGAAAATAATGAGATAGGTAGATATAACAGGACTTTTTGCAATGACCCAGTGGAGAAGTTGGCAAATACTGTATCTAAAGAACAAATACAGTAGTGGCAGGATTGTCAAATATAACCATTAGGGCTCTGAAAATGAATTGGTGGCAAACATTAAATTGAGAGCTTTAATTCATGAAAATCTTTTGAATTTGTGTTAAGAATAATGAGAGGCTTTGGCCTTTTGCCTGAGACCCTAAAGCCTTTCCACTCCCTCCCCAAGGGAAAGCATAATGTTATTAAGACTGGGCTGGCCTTAAATCCAGAGGCAGCTGACGTGACCTGGAAAAGAAGACAAAAACAAAACAAATAAAACCAAAAATCAGGGACGCCTGGGTGGCTCAGTTGGTTAAGCAGCTGCCTTCGGCTCAGGTCATGATCCCAGCGTCCTGGGATCGAGTCCCACATCGGGCTCCTTGCTCGGCAGGGAGCCTGCTTCTCCCTCTGCCTCTGCCTGCCTCTCTGTCTGCCTGTGCTCGCGCTCTCTCTCTCTCTCTCTAACAAATAAATAAATAAAATCTTAAAAAAAAAAACACAAAACCAAAAATCATAAAAAACCCTCATTCCCAGTTGTGTTGTCAGTAAAAATAGCAAGTTTGGTAGGAAACAAATGTGGAAAGCTGGGAGCCTTGCTAGCTAGAGGTTGTGCAGGCTGCAGAATGGTTAACTAGCCAGAAATTTAGTAGGAGATCTTGTTAATGAGAGAACCACAACAGGGTAAGGTAAGCTCTTCATTAACATCTGGCTTACTGGGGGACTGGCCTCTGCTTGGAAGTCCTGAGAAAGCCCAGCAAAGAGTAAAAGTTGAGGCCGACTTTGAAACTTTCTGAAACTTGAATGCACTCCTGAACTCACCAGATTTGTCAACAGAGGGTGAAAAGTCTGCTGGCCTGATCACTAATCAGTGTAGACATAGGGATGACTTCAAGGAGGCCACACTAAAGAATAAAAATAAGAATTTTTAAAAAAGATTTTATTTATTTACTTGACAGGCAGAGATCATAAGTAGAGAGGCAGGCAGAGAGAGAGTGGGGAAGGCAGGCTCCCTGACGAGCCGAGAGCCCGATGTGGGGCTTGATCCCAGGACCCTGGGATCATGACCTGAGCCGAAGGCAGAAGCTTTAACCCACTGAGCCACCCAGGTGCCCCAAGAATTTTTTTTTTTTCAATTTAGTAGAAAAATCAATGGCTACGTACCACAGGGGGATGGATTCTCAAATTATTTCCAAGAAGGTTGCTAAAAAACCAAGCAAACAAACAAAACAAAAGCAGCAACAACAACAGTCCTCAAGGGGAAAAATCATAATCCAGAATTGGTTAAACTTATTATCTATAATATTCAGTTTTATTAAAAACAGCAGCAGCAACAACAACAACAAATACTCTAGATGTTGAAGAAAAAAACCCAGGAACATGTGATCCCTATACAGGAAGAAAAGTAGCCAATAGAAACTTCCTCTGTGGGGCGCCTGGGTGGCTCAGTGGGTTGGGCAGCTGCCTTTGGCTCAGGTCATGATCACAGGGTCCTGGGATCGAGCCCCACGTTGGGCTCTCTGCTCAACGGGAGCCTGCTTCCCCCCCCCCGTCTGCTTGTGATCTCTCTCTCTCTCTCTCTCTCTCTGTCAAATAAATAAACAAACAAACAAATAAATAAATCTTAAAAAAAAAAAAAGAAACTTCCTCTGAGTAGGTCTAGATGTTATTTTTAGCAAAAATTTTATGGCAATTATTATACATTTGTTTAGACAATTAAAAGAAACCATATCTAAGTGGAAAATATGACAGTGACTCAACAACTAGGGAATTTCAGTAAGCAAGTGGAAATGATAAAAAAGAACAAAATGGAAATTCTAGAGTTGAGAAGTACAGCAAATGAAATGAAAAATTAACTAGGTGTGTTCAGTAGCAGGTTTTAGGTGGCAGAAGAACGAACCAGCAAACTTGAAATATTAATAGTGAAAAATCCAATATGAAGAACAGAGAGAAAGTCACTGAAGAAAAATAATCAGTGTCTTGGAGACCCATGGGACAAGATCAGGTGTACCAGTATATTTGTAATGGGAATCCCAGAAGGAGAAGAAAGAGGGAAAGGGACAGAAAAAAATACTCGAAGAAATGATGACCGAGAACTTCCGAAAGGTATGAAAAGCAATAATTTACAGTTTCAAGAAGCTCAGTGAATCTTGTTGGATGAACCCAGAAGAGATCCACATAGACACACTTTGCCAATTTGCTGAAAGGCAAAGACAGACTCTTGAAAGCAGCAAGAGAAAAATGACTCATCATATACAGGGCAGCAACAGTATGATTTGTAGCTGAGTTCTCATCAGAAAAAAATGGAGGCCAAGGGCAGTAGACTGACATATTCAAAATGCCGAGATAAAAAACAAAACAAAACCCCATGAACCATAAATTCTGTATCTAGCAAAACTATCTTTCAAAATGAAGGTGAAATTAACACATTCCCAAGTAACCAAAGACTGAGAGAATTTCTTATAAGCATACCTGCTATACAAGTAAGGAAATGCTCAAGCTGAATGGAAATGACACAAAATGGTAACTTAAATCCATAGGAGGAAATAAAATCAGAAAAGATGAATATGTAGGAAATAAAAGCCCATATAAATATACTTTTTCCTCTCCTCTTCTTTAAAAGACAAAAAAGGGCTATATGAACTATTTATAACACTTTATTTCTGCATTTCTCACATATATTGATGCAATATAAGTACTTAAAAGAGGGTTGAGGAAATGAAGTCATATTGGAATAAAGTTGCTATATTTTACCAGAATCAAGTCCATGTTAGTTAGAAGTAGATTATGATAAATTAAGATGCTCGTTACAATTCCTAGAACAACCACTAAGGTAAAATCAGCATCCTTTGGAGGTCAGGGGTATAAATGATTCTTGAGAAACTTGGCTATGGTGAGAAGAGAAGAGAGAGGGTCAGTAACTAAAAGGGGCATGGGTTGAATGTGTGTTGTCTTTTTTTTTTTTTTTTAAGATTTATTTATTTGAGAGAGAAAGAGAATGGGGTGGGGGAGGGGAAGGGCAGAGGGAGAAAGAGAGGATCTCAAGCAGACTTCGCACCAAGCATAGAGCCCAACAAGGGGCTCGGTCTCACAATCCCAAGATCATGACCTGAGCTGAAATCAGGAGTTGGACGCTTAACTAACTGAGCCACCCAGAAGCCCCTGTTGTCTTTTTATTATATATTTGACTTTATGTTTATTTTGAGAGGAAGGAACAAGTAGAGCCAGAGGAATTGTAGATTTGAGGGAGGGAGAGAGATTTAATGGGGGCATTCCTTGAGAAGGAATTGAAGGCTGATAAGTTTGTAGAAGTATCTGTGTGAGATTCACATTTGGGGGATTAAAGTTTAGAGTCTGACTACCTAATACTAGTATTTGAAAAGTAGGATAATAGTTTGTATGCCGAGGTGAGATTGTGGAATAGCAGGTAAAGGAAATGAGGGGAGTAGATGATAAGGGGACACGTTAAAGGACTGACAGGCAACATCAATAGGTTAGCAGTTGTTGGCGATCGTAACTTTATTGGGACTCCCCTTGTGGCTTTTTTCTGGGTTATTTAGTTAGCAGTGCTTGACAGGTTTGGTATCCAACTGAAAAACATGGTTGGTTTGATCCAGAATTTTGCAAGGTTGCTCGAGGTGTTGAATCATAGTGCTTGGAAGTTTCTGCTCTAGGTATAGAGCTGGGAACTTTATCCTAATGTTGGCAGATTATGACACAAATCTGTTTTGGGCAGTAGTTGGCTGCTTGATTACAAACTCCGTTTCAGATCTGCTGAAAGAGTGATACTACTCTTAACCCTCTGTGGCAGTCACGCTGTATCTGGAATATTATCTTCTGTTTTGAGCACTGTATTGTATGAGGGACACCAACAATAGAAATGTGATAAAGATGGCCAGCAGTATTTGCAATTGTTGGAGCAAGGAGTGGGGTAGAGAAGTCTGGAGGAAGTAATGGTTGAGCACGGTTTTCAAGTAGGAGAAGTTTGATGAGTAGAGATCAGTTTTCCAGAGGGATAACATCGTAAAGACTTTAAGGTGTGAAACAGCTTCAGATATTTAGGGAACTAGAGCTAGCTAGTTTTTAAAGAGGATTAAGTGATGTGCTGGTGGTTTTTGAATTATTACAGAAATTCTAAGGGTTCTTTGGAAATGTCTAAGATGGCTTCTCTGAGAAAGTAGATATATGAGGCCAGGCTTGGGGGTCATTTTTTCCTCACAAATACATTCAGCCACTCCCCACTTTTCCCTCCTATTCAACAAGAGCATAGCATCTCTGCTTTCACACCTAATATGCTTATTGGATTTCCACATAAGATTTCACTGCAATTTCATCCACTTTTAGATGATAGTGAGCCATAGAAGGACTTTAAGCAAGGGTCATGACCATCCAAATTAGGTTTTAGAAAGGCACATTAGAGCCAAAAAACAAGTATGTATTTAAGGGTGATGAGACTAGAGCCCTGGAGAGCTCTTAGAAGGCTACTGGCAATAAGACAGATGACAGCTGGGGAGTATCTGAAAAATAGCAGCAGTGGGGACAGAGAAAATAGATTAGAAGTGACTTAAACAGAGCATGGTTAGTCGTTAAGAACATGGATAGCCTGTGCACTCACAGGGTCCTGAGATCAAGCCCCACGTCGGGCTCTCTTCTCAGCAGGGAGCCTGCTCCCCCCCCTCCCCACCGCCGCCTGCCTCTCTGCCTACTTGTGATTTCTCTCTCTGTGTCAAATAAATAAACAAATAAATAAATCTTAAACAAAAAAAGAAACTTCCTCTGACTAGGGTTTTGGAGGGGAGGGTTTTAGAGGGGAGGGAGGTGGAGGGCTGGGAGAGCCTGGTGGTGGGTATTAAGGAGGGCACGTATTGCATGGAGCACTGAGTGTGGTGCATAAACAATGACTCTTGGAACACTGAAAAAATAAAATAAAATAAAACAAAACAAAAGAACATGGATAGAGTCAGACTGCTGTGATTCAAATCCTCATTTTTCCGCTTACAGCCTTGGTGACCTTGGGCAAGTTTTTTAACCCCACTCTCTTAGTGTCCTCATCTTTAAAATGAATGAATAATGAATGAATAATAGTAGTGAGGATGACAATGATGACGATGATATACTACTTATCTCAAAGGTTGTTATAAGGATTGTGTGAGTGTTTTTAAAGTGCTTAGGGTGGGGACGCCTGGGTGGCTCAGTGGATTAAGCGTCTGCCTTTGGCTCAGGTCATGATCCTAGGGTCCAGGGATTGAATCCTGGGATTGATCGGGCTCTCTGCTCAGTGGAGAGCCTGCTTCTCCCTCTGCCTGCTCCCCCTGCTGTGCTTTCTCTCTGTCAAATAAATAAACAAATAAACAAATAAATAAATAAAATCTTTAAAAAAATAAAGTGTGAAGTAAAAGTACGCCGCCTGTTGTCTGATTTTCTACTTAAAGTAGGAGGCCATCTCAGCACCTAAGGGCTAAGCAGGAAGGGATAAGACCCTGGATGCACGTGGGGAAGGTGACATTAGCTACTTGGGGGAGTGAAAGAGGGAGTGATTAAGGACAGCTGAAAGAGCTGACGAAAGGCCCAGCAGTGGGAAACCGGGAACTCGTTATTCCAGTATATGGGATCTAGTGCTTTCTTTCCCCAGCGATCCTTGACAGCCTGTGGGTCTATGGGGTAAGAAGGACAGCTGAATTGGTCAGTGTGGGGGGTTTAGAGGACATATGCGGAAAGAGAAAGGCCATTGGCAAAGGAACTGAAGCCACTGGCAATAAAGTAATTAATGTCTGGGTCATTGGGCATGGGCTGAATGGGGGATGAGGGCGAGTGAGATCAGGATGAATGATCCCGAGTTGTAGGAACTGAAAAAGCTTGAGGTGTAGAGGGAATTGGAAAGGAAATGTGGGTGCAAGAGGATCAGAGGGATCCAAGTCCAAGATTGCACCACTCGGTCCAGTAACCACGGGCCACGTGTTGCTGTTGTGCATTTGAAATGTAGGCAGTACCACTGAGGAACTGAATTTTGAATTTTGTTTAATTTACATGTAAATTTAAAAACTAAGGCAGTGTGCCTTTAGAGTTTTAGGCCAGCTGAGAGACTTAGCTAATTACAAAGGTAAAGCACAGTCTCCAAGACCCCACATCACGCCTGACACCGAATACAAGTTTGGAAATTTCCCCAAACGACCCTCACCTTTGATAATTTGACATAAAAACTCACAGAAGTCCTGGAAAGCTATAATACTCACAGTTGCAGTTTATTACAGGGGAAGGATACAAATGAAAATCAGCCAAGGGAAGAAATATAAGAGTTCATGAGAAGTACCAAACACAGAGCTTTTATTTTCCTCCCCCTGGGAGCTCAGCTGATCATCTGTGCTCAGAGCTTCAAGGGCACGACCGAATGACTGCCGTATGCTTCGTCTCCCCCTCCGATTTCCCCCAATTCACTTTTACTTTCTTTCCCCTAATGTCCTCCATGTTATTCCTTATGCTCCCCAAGTAAGTGAAACTGTATGATAATGGACTCTCTCTACTTGATAATATTCCATAGTGTATATGGACCACATCTTCTTTTTTTTTTTTCAAGATTTTATTTTTATTTATTTATTTGACAGAGATCACAATTAGGCAGAGACACAGGCAGAGAGAGAGAGGAGGAAGCAGGCTCCCTGCTGAACAGAGAGCCCGATGTGGGGCTCCATCCCAGGATTCTGGGATCGTGACCTGAGCCGAAGGCAGAGGCTTGAACCCACTGAGACACCCAGGCACCCCTGGACCACATCTTTTTTATCCATTCCTCCGTTGACGGGCATCTTGGTTCTTTCCACAGTTTGGCAATTGTGGCCATTGCTGCTATGAACATTGGGGTACGGATGGCCCTTCTTTTCACTACATCTGTATCTTTGGGGTAAATACCCAGTAGTGCAACAATTGCAGGGTCATAGGGTAACTCTATTTTTAATTTCTTAAGGAATCTCCATACTGTTTTCCAAAGCAGCTGCACCAACTTGCATCCCCAAAACAATTTAAGAAGGTTCCTCTTTCTCCACATCCTCTCCAACACTTGTTGTTTACTGTCTTGTTGATTTTGGCCATTCTAACTGGTGTAAGGTGGTATCTCAATGTAGTTTTGATTTGTATCTCCCTGATGGCTAGTGATGATGAACATTTTTTCATGTGTCCGTTAGCCATTTATATGTCTTCTTTGGAGAAGTTGACTGTTCATGTTTTCTGCCCATTTTTTGGCATGATTTTCTGTTTTTTGAGTGTTGAGTTTGAGGAGTTCTTTATAGATCTTGATATCAGCCCTTTGTCTGTAGTGTCATTTGTGAATATCTTCTCCCATTCCATGTGTTACCTCTTTGTTTTGTTGACTGTTTCCTTTCTGTGCAGAAGCTTTTTACCTTGATGAAGTCCCAAAAGTTCATTTTTGTTTTTGTTTCCCTTGCCTTTGGAGACATGTCTTGAAAGAAGTTGCTGTGGCTGATGTCAGAGAGGTTACTGCCTATGTTCTCCGCTAGGATTTTGGTAGATTCCTGCCTCATATTGAGGTCTTTTATCCATTTTGAGTTTATCTTTGTGTATAGTGTAAGAGAATGGTCAAGTTTTATTCTTCTATACATAGCTGTCCAATTTTCCCAGCACCATTTATTGAAGAGACTGTCTTTTTTTCCACTGGATATTTTTTCCTGCTTTGTCGAAGATTATTTGACCATAAAGCTGTGGGTCCATCTCTGGACTCATTACTCTGTTCCACTGGTTTATGTATCTGTTTTTGTTCCAGTACTATACTCTCTTGGTGATCACAGCTTTGTAGTAAAGCTTGAAATCAGGCAACGTGATGTTCCCAGCATCATTTCCTTAGCGATTCAGGGTCTTTTCTGGTTCCATACAAATTTTAGGATTGCTTATTCCAGCACTTTGAAAAATGCTGGTGGAATTTTGATTGGGATGGCATTGAAAGCATAGATTGCTCTGGGCAGTATAGACATTTTAACAATGTTTATTCTTCCGATTCATGAGCATGGAATGCTTTTCCATCTTTTTGTGTCTTCTTTAATTTCTTTCATGAGTGTTCTGTAGTTACTCGAGTACAGATCCTTTACCTTTTTAGTTAGATTTATTCCCAGGTATCTTACGGTTCTTGGTGCTATAGTAAATGGAACTGATTCTCTAATTTCCTTTTCTATATTTTCATTGTTAATGTATAAGATACAACTGATTTCTGTGCATTGATTTTGTATCCTGCTACAGTACTGAATTGCTGTATGAGTTCTAGTAGTTTGGGGGTAGGGTCTTTCGGGTTTTCCATATAAAGTATCATGTCATCTGTGAAGAGAGAGAGTTTGATTTCTTTAGCAATTTGAATATTTTTTATTTCTTTTTGTTTTCTGATTGCTGTTGCTAGGACTTCTAGTACTGTGTTGAACAACAGTGGTGATAGTGGGCATCCTTGCCGTGTTGCTGATCTCAAAGGGAAGGCTGTCAGCTTTTCCTCCTTGAGAATGATACTTGCTGTGGGTTTTTCATAGATAAATTTTATGAAGTTGAGGAATGTTCCTTCTATTCCCTATACTTTGAAGAGTTTTAATCAGGAATGGATACTGGATTTTGTCAAATGCTTTTTCTGCATCAATTGAGAAGACTCTGTGGTTCTTTTCTCTTACTGATTTGTTCTGTCACATTGATTGATTTGCAAATGTTGAACCACCCTTGAATCCCAGGGATAAATCCCACCTGGTCATGGTGGATAATCCCTTTAATGTACTCTTGGATCCTATTCCCTAGGATTTTGCTGAGAATCTTGGCATCCATATTCATCAGGGATATTGGTCTGAAATTCTCCTTTTTAATGGGGTTATTGCCTGGTTTGGGGATCAGGGTAATGCTGGCTTCATAAAAAGAGTCTGAAGTTTCCCTTCTGCTTCTATTTTTTGAAACAGCTTCAGCAGAATAGGTATTATTTCTTCTTTGAATGTTTGGTAGAATTCCCCAGGGGATCTGTCAGGTTCTGGGCTCTTGTTTTTTGGGAGGTTTTTGATCACTGCTTCAATCTCATTACTAGATATTGGTCTATATAGGTTGTCAATTTCTTCCTATTTCAGTCTTGTAAGTTTATAGGTTTCCAGGAATACATCCATTTCTTCTAGGTTGTTTAACTTATTGGCATATAACTGTTGATAATAATTTCTGATGATTGTTTCTATTTCCTTGGTGGTAGTCACCATCTCTCCCCTTTCATTCATAATTTTATTATTTGGGTCCTCTCTCTTTTCTTTTAGATTAATGTGGCCAGTGGTTTATCGATCTTATTGATTCTTTCAAAGAACCAGCTCCTAGTTTCATTGATGTGTTCTACTGTATCTTTAGTTTCTAACTCATTGATCTCTGCTCTAATCTTGATTATTTCCCTTCTTGTGTGTGGGGTTGGCTTAATATGTTGTTGATTTTCCAGTTCTTTAAGGTGTAAAGAGAGCTGATGTATTTGGGATTTTTCAGATTTTTTTGAGTGAGGCTTGGATGACTATGTGTTTCCCCCTTAGGATCGCCTTTGCTGTATCCCATAGGTTTTGGACCAGTGTGTCTTCATTCTCATTGGTTTCCATGAACTGTTTAAGTTCTTCTTTGATTACCTGGTTGATCCAAACGTTCTTGAGCAGGATGGTCTTTAGCTTCCAAGTGTTTGAATTCCTTCCAAACTTTTTGTTGTGGTCGAGTTCCAGTTCCAAAGCATCGTGATCTGAGACTATGCAGGGAGTAATCTCTTGGTATCGGTTGAGCCCTGATTTGTGACCCAGTATGTGGTCTATTCTGGAGAAAGTTCCATGTGCACTCGAGAAGAATGAATATTCTGTTATTTTAGAGTAGAATGTTCTGTATATATCTATAAGGTCCATCTGGTTCAATGTGTCATTCAAAGCTCTTGTTTCTCTATTGATTTTCTGCTTGGATGATCTGTCTATTACTGAGAGTGGTATTTTTTTTTTTAAAGAGTTTTTTTTTTTTTAAATTTAAAGATTTTATTTATTTATTTGTTAGAGAGAGAGAGCGAGCACAGGCAGACAGAGTGGCAGGCAGAGGCAGAGGGAGAAGCAGGCTCCCTGCTGAGCAAGGAGCCCGATGTGGGACTCGATCCCAGGATGCTGGGATCATGACCTGAGCCGAAGGCAGCTGCTTAACCAACTGAGCCACCCAGGCGTCCCTGAGAGTGGTATTTTAAGATCCCCTACAATTGATGTATTCATATCAATAGGACTCTCTATTTTAACAGTTGGCTTAGGTATTTGGCTGCTCCCATGTTGGGGGCGTAAATATTTACAATTGTTAGATCTTCTTGGTGGATAGACCCTTTAAGAATGATGTAGTGTCCTTCTGTATCTCTGACTACAGTCTTTAGCTTAATATGTAATTTATCTGATATGAGAATCGCCACCCCAACTTTCTTTTGAGGCCTGTTGATGCTTCTCCATTCCTTCACTTTCAATCTAGATGTGTCTTTAGATTCCAAACGTGTCTCTTGTAGACAGCATATGGATAGGTCCTGTCATTTTATCCAGTCTGCAACCCTGTGCCATTTTATTGGAGCACTTAGGCCATTCACATTGAGAGTGATTATTGAAAGATAAGTTTTTATTGACATCATGTTGCCTATGAAGTCCTTGTTTCTATAGATTGTCTCTATAAATTTCTATTCTTTGTCACTCTTGGGTTCTTTTTTCTTTTATAAAACTCCCCTTAATATTTCTTGTAGTGCTAGCTTGGTGGTCACATACTCTTTTAAACCTTCCTGGTCTTGGAAGCTCTTTATCTCTCCATCCATTTTGAATGTCAGCCTTGCTGGTTAAAATATTCTTGGCTGCATTTTCTTCTCATTTAATGCCCTGAATATGTCTTGCCAGCCCTTTCTGGCTTGTCAGGTTTTTGTGGATGGGTCTGATGTTATTCTGATGGACCTTCCTCTGTACGTAAGGAATCTCTTCCCTCTACCTGACCTCAGGAGCTCTTGTCTAAAATTATGATTCATGGGGTGCCTGGGTGGCTCAGTGGGTTAAAGCCTCTGCTTTCAGCTCAGGTCATGATCTCAGGGTCCTGGGATTGAGTCCCGCATCCGGCTTTCTGCTCAGCAGGGAGCCTGCTCCCCACCCCCCCGCTCTCTGCCTGCTTCTCTGCCTACTTGTGATCTCTGTCAAATAAATAAATAAAATCTTTAATAAAATAAAATTTTGATTCATGAGTTTCACAATCAAGTATGTGGAGGTCTTTCTAGATTTGTTGATCTTGAGGGGTGTCCTTTCTGCATCCAGGACAAGAACACTTGTTCCATTCCCCAGATTGGGGAAATTTTCATCCAGAATTTGTTCAACTATATCTTCTAGTTTTCTCTCTTTCTCCACTCCCTCAGGGATCCCTATAATTCTGACCTTGGAACGTTTCATGGTGTCATTTATTTCCCTAATTGTGTTTTCATGGTTTCTAAGCTGTTTGTTCCAGGCTTCCTCCTGATCCTTCTTTTCTATCAGTTTGTCTTCTAGATCACTAATTCTGTCTTCTGCCTCAGTTACCCTAGCTGTTAGAGTATTTAGATTAGAATAGATCTCATTGATAGCATTTTTAACTTCTGCCAGATTGGCTCTCACTTCCGCCCTTAGAGATTCTATATTGTCACTATGGTCTTCTCCAACCCAGCCATTGCCTGGATAATTGTTACCCTGAATTCCCTTTCTGACATACTGTTTATGTCCATATCCAATAGTTCTGTGGCAGAGGGCACAGTCTCTGAATTTTTCTTCTGTTGAGTGTTCCTCCTCCTAGTCATTTTGGTGAGAGGTAGTTGAGGGGATGTATAGCTGAATATATCAGCCATGATCCAGGCAGGGTGCACCCTACAGAAGCAGAGACCTCAGAGCAGAAACCAAGTCAGGAATCAGTGCAGTAGGCAGTGACCTGAACTGTCACCATCGAGTTGCTGGATATGCGATAAGGACAATGCTCAGAGCTCAAGCCTCTTCGGGGGGGGGGGGGCAGTCATAGAGGGGCCCTTTTGAGATTGATTTACCTCCAGAAACTCTATCAGACTCCATTCCCCACCCCCATTTACCTACTTTCTTTTCTCACCGGTCTTCCCCATCTCAAATCATGGCAACTCCATTTATCCAGTTGCTCACATCAAAAACGTCTCTAGGGTCACACTTAATTTTTCTTTGCTCACATCTTGTGCCAAAACTATCAGTAAATCTTGGTGACTCTACCTTCAGACTGCAGGCTGAATTCAGTTACCATATCTACCAGTGCCAACCTGGTCCAGGTCATAGTCATCTGCTAGGATTACTGTAGTAGACTTTAACCAGTGTCCCTAAGTCTGATGTGATTCTGCTTTTGCAGTGAGAGTGATTCTTTAAAAAATGAAAGTGAAATCTTACCACTCAGCCATTTCTGTTGTCTTTCCCATCTATTTAGAATAAATGTATGGTCCTTTATGTGGTCAGTGAAACTCTGTAAAATCTGGTCTGCTTTCTCTCTGATCTCAGCTCCTGGAACTCTGCCCTTTTTCACATTGGCTTTTATTTTTTGTTCCTTAAACTCTCCGGTGTGTTCTCACTTTAAGTCCTTCATATATTCTATTCCTTCTTCCTGAAATACTCTTTTCCCAGATACCTACACTGCTCTCCCATTTCTTTCAGCTGTCTTATAAAATGGTACCTTATTAGCTAGGTCTCTGCCAGCCATGCTATCTAAAATCTCACTTTTTCTGCTAACCCACTACTCTGTATTTCCTTCCTTGCTTTATTTTCCTTCTTAGTTCTTATCAACAACTACCATATGTGAGAGTAAACTTTGTACATTTTGAGCCTTGCTAAATCTCTAGTACTTAGAATAGTGCCCGCAGAGGATACTTGCTCAATAAATATTTATTGATCAGCTGGATGAAAGACTAAGTGACTGAAAGAATGTCACTAGATTGCAGACTGTAGTATTTGAATTATATGCATCTGTGTCTTTATTGCTTCACATAGTGTCTAACATATAGTAAGCACTCAGTAAAAATGATTTCATTGTGTTGCAAAGAAGTATAATAAAGTCAGAATGGAATTTTCTTGTTATTTCATAACACATTTTAGTTAATGAGTTTTTGATGTGGGGAAAAATATCTTTGTGTTCTGGATGACTGCAGAGAAAGATATTGAAGATTATGATTTCTAAGAAGTTTAATAGGCTCCAGTAAATGGTCAGTGAATGAATATTTATTACTCATTGATTTGATTTGTTGAAACGATTATTGCATACTATTCAGAACTATATTACAAAGGGGCAGTCGTGACAGTGTGGGTGTGTTTAATTTTACAAACAGAATGGAGAAACTGGTTAGTTTGGCAAACCACTAAACTCATAATTTAAAACTTCCACAGTATGATTTCTTTAGATATATATCCCCAAACTTCCTATTTGAGACCATGAAGTCATAAATCCAGTATTTTATCAAGAGAAGTTTCCTGAATACCAGGCAGAATTCAGGGGCATTCATAATAAATTATTAGCAGCAGTTGTTGAAGTCTGTATGCTTTATCATGGACATTCTTGGTGCCTTAAAAATAACACTTCCTAATGGTGCTAACACATATGGAACCTAGAACTTCTCACAAAGCCATTTATTTATTCTGCAGGACACTCAGAGGCTGACCAATTGGGCAGAGCATGGGAGAGACTGACGTGTATGACCATGCCTACCAGATGTTAACGTGTTTCTTATATGTTATCTTGGGACCTTCTATTTGTTTGAGAACACTATCACATTTGCTTATTTGAGCACACTGCTACAAGCTGGGTTTGTGTTTTGTTTATAAGTTGTTTTTAGTATTTAATCCTTTCGACCTTCTGTATATCTTTACAACTAAAATACTATTTACCTACTGAATTATTTACTCCCTTTGGCTATAAAAACTAGCAGTTTTCTAAGGCTTTGCTGACAGAAGCAAATAACTATCTCTCTGAACTTTGTTTAACCATTCTGAGTTAAGACATTTAACTTCTGTCTCCTCCCCAATTAATTTTCCATTCACTCTTCTTCATTTTTGGGTTTTGTTTTATTAATATTAGCCATGACTCTAGCCTTTATGTTTGCAACCTGCCCCAGATGGATGAGGAAGCCACCTGTGCTTAGTGCCTCAAAATGTAGTTTGATGACCTTACTTTACGGGTAAACATTCATTCATGGCTGCGTGATCACCCATTCTACCATTATACAAAAATAAATACCCCCCAAAATTAGCAAAATATTTTTGCTGCATTTAATATATGCAAGTCTTAAAGGAATATGTTTGCCTGGCTCCTGTATTAATATTTTTTCCTGAGGGTTTTTCAAACTGTTTTTTTCCTGACCTTCTTTGAAAATGCAGTTTCTCTGATAAAGTGAAACTACTAGGAAAATTAAGAATATTTTAATCATAATATTTAGAAATTAACTTTATATAAGGGGATTTTTAAATCACATATATGGAATTAGTGCATTATATTTTGGTGTGCTTTCAAACTTTGATGTCCTGAAGATAATTTCTGGTCTGGTGTGTGTGTGTGTGTGTGTGTGTGTGTAAGAGAGAGATTGAGATTGATCCCACTTTTATTTACTTATTTTCTAGAGAGGGAGAACACAGTGGGGGACAAGGGACAGAGAGAAAGGAAGAAAGAGAATCTCAGGCAGCCTCCACGTCCTGAGCCGAAATCAAGAGTTGGATGCTTAGCTAACTGAGTCATTTGGGCTTCCTTAATTGATTCCATTTTTAAAACCATTATGGTAAAATAGACATAACATACAGTATACCGTTGTAACCATTCTAAGTGTGCAGTTCAGCAGCATTAATTATGTTCATGTCATTGTGCTACCATCATCACCATCCATTCACAGAACTCTTTTTGTCTTGCAAAACTCAAAGTCAGTGTCCGTTAAACACTAACTTTACATTTACCCATTTCCTGGCCCTTGGCATCCCCATTCTGTGTTCTGTCCATATGAATTTGACTATTCTAGGTAGCTCCAACAAGTAGAATCATACAGTATTTGTCCTTCTGTGACTGGCTTGTTGCACTCTGCATGATGTCGTAAAGGTTCATCCATGTTGTTGTATGTGTCACTATTTCTTTCCTCTTTAAGGCTGAGTAATATTCCATTTTGTGTATATACCACTTTTTGTCTGTCCATTTATCCAGGGATGGATTCATGGGTTGTTTCCACCTTTTGGCTATTGGACATAAGGCTGTTATGAACATAGGTGTACAAATGGTAGATTCCATTTCTAAAAGCTTTTTAATACAAGCATTTTCAAATGTATATAAGAGGGAAGAGAACAATGTAGTGAACTCTGTTGTGCTCGTCATCCAGTTTTGATAGTTATCAACGTTTTGCTGTTTTTGTTTCATCCTTTCCCCCAACTGTTCTTTGTTAAAAGTATTTTAAAGAAATCATTATAATTTCATTCATAAATATTTAATGTTTTCTTTTATATATAAGAACTTTAGGAAACTTAACCATAATACCTATCTCAAGGTTACTAATCCTGTCTTTTTCTGTGTCAGCTATTAAAGCTACCTAATAAATTCTCAGTTTCGGGTGTCTTGCTATTTTAGAATATAAGATTACATATGTATATAAATATTCTTTTTAAAGATTTATTTATTAGAGAAAGAGAGTGTGGGAGCAGGCAGGCGGAGCAGGAAAAAAGAGTCTTAAGTAGATTCTGTGCAGAGCATGGAGCCCAATACAGGGCTCAGTCCCAGGACCCTGAGATCATGACCTGACCCAAAACCAAGGGTCAGACGCTTAACCAACTGCGCCCCCCAGGTGCCCTAGATTATATATATTTTAGATTCTGGTTTTCCCTTGACATATACTATCTTTTCATCCTTTTTGTGTATCTTTTCCTTTGTTTTCTTTAACAGATTAATTGTAGTCATTTGAATTCCTTGCTAACTCCAATATTAGAGTCATCTTTGGTTCTGCTCCTACTGACTTTAATCTTCTGACTATTAGTTACTTTTCCTGCTTCTTCCCATGTTTAGTAATTTTTTGTTGTTTGCTACATATTAAGGGTGACATGTTGTAGAGATTCTGGATTATGTTATCTTCCATGGTGTTGAGTCTGTTCTGGCAGGAAGTTAAATTACAGATGGATCAACTTGGTCATGTTGAGGGTTGGCTGTAGGCATTGTTACAGTGGTTTTATGAGTTTTGCCCTTATTCCTAGGGTGTTGTCTTCTGGGGTCTCAACTGAGTGCCTACATTACTCACAAAGGTCTCTCCTTATAAGCTGAATTTGAACTCCAGCATCTCCTGAGTGTTGTGCAACATCTAAAAATTTCTCTTTAGCTTTCATTCTCCCATCAATTTTTTCTATTAGACCTTCCTTGGTCTTGCTTTGCACATGTGCACTTTGGGAGTTAGCCAAGAACCTGAGTGGATTTTCTTTCTTTTCTTTTCTTTCCTTTCTTTCTTTCTTTTTTTAAGATTCTATTTATTTGAGAGAGAGAGTGAGAGAGAGCATGAGAGGGGAGAAGGTCAGAGGGAGAAGCAGACATCCCATGGAACTGGGAGCCGGATGCAGGACTCGATCCCGGGACTCTGGGACCATGACCTGAGCCGAAGGCAGTCGCTTAACCAACTGAGTCACCCAGGGGCCCCCTGAGTGCATTTTCTGTGCTAATTGTTGGTATTCCTCCTCTGTTGTCCTGCCACCCAAGTTCTAGCTGCCTTATTAGTCCCTAATTCTAACCTCTTTCCTCTATCCTATCCTCCTCCTGTTTGCTTGGGCTCTGTTTCCCTAGGTTGTCGTTTGGGGTGAATATGGGGTTCACCTCTTGAACTTTCTTTCTCTGAAGAATCATAGTCTTTTGCTGGTTATTGTCCAATGTCTGCAAACAGTCTGAATTTTATAGGTGGTTAAAGTGGGGGAGTAAATTGAGCATCAGTTGCTCTTTCATAATCAAAACTAAAGCCTATAATACCACTCTTACACCCAACAAAATTAACAGTATTTTTTTTTTTTACTAATAAGCATGGCATGTTTAGTTTTCTCCATTTGTCTCATAACATCTTTTTATTTTTTATTTTTATTTTTTTAAAGAGTTTATTTATTTTGAGAGAGAGAGCACATATCACGAGAACAAGTGAGCACAAGCAAGGGGCAGGTACAGAGGCAGAGGAAGAAGCAGGGTCCCCACTGAGCAGGGATCCCAATGCGGGGCTCGATCCCAGGATCCTGGGATCCTGACCCGAGCCAAAGACAGACGCTTACCAACTAAGCCACACAGGTGCCCAGTCATAACATCTTTCTATAGTTTGCTTAAACCATGATGCAGCAAAGTCCATATATCCATTTAGTTGAGAAGCGTCTCCAATTTTTAATCACTTATAACAACCCTAACCCTCTCCTGCCGACACACACTTTCTATGCCTTCTATTTGTTGAAGAAACTAGATCAACCCTGTAAAATTTCCCACATTATGGATTCGGGTCCTCCTTGTGTCATTCAGCACATTCCCCTAGTTCACTATGTTTTGTAAAGTGGTTTGGTTAAATACAGGCCAGTGTAGAGGTAACGGGGGCAAGAATACTCTGTCTTCCTATTGTGGCATCTCAGGAGTTGTGTAATGTCTGGTTTCCCCACTTGTAGTGATGTATACAGTGATGTATACAGTTTTATAAAGTTCTTACAAAGTGCCCCATCAACCTTTGACCTGATGTTTTAACCACTCTTATTATTTAGCTGCTTAGGCAGATATTTCATTAGAAGTTGCACATTCTCTCGTTCTTTCTGTTATTTGTTAGCTCTAGTTCTTTTGTAAAGAACGTTGCCGGGGCGCCTGCGTGGCTCAGTGGGTTGGAGCCTCTGCCTTCGGCTCGGGTCCTGATCCCAGGGTCCTGGGATCGAGCCCCACATCAGGCTCTCTGCTCAGCGGGGAGCCTGCTTCCTCCTCTCTCTCTGCCTGCCTCTCTGCCTGCTTGTGATCTCTGTCTGTCAAATAAATTAAAAAAAAACAAACAAAAACGTTGCCTATAAGCTATTTAGAAACTATAATAGAGGCAAAATAAGTGCTTGATTCTTTTCATTCATGCTAAATTTCAGAATTATGCATTGGTATCCTATCAGTCTCCAGTGGTTACCCAAAAAAGTTGATTTTATTTGTAATATCATTATGAATTTAGGAATTTTAATACATTTCATGTGTTTCAGTCCCTTGAGTTGTTATTCTTTTGATGTTCAAATTATTCCACTTAGCCAGCGGGATCCTCTTTAAGTTGACTCCTGTGTCCTTTTGACATGATCGCAGTAGTCTTTGATAGCTTCCTTGCTTTTAGGTAAGATATCACAGGCTTACCCTGAACATCTCTTGTCTCCGACCTAGAATCAAACATGTTTCCTAGGAGCTGTGGTTCTTTTAAGTGGAAAATAGCATGTAGAGACCAGAATCTGTGCCCTCGGGATACTTATTACTGCTATGGGACTGTCATTGCTTAGAGGCCTTTTCAGGGCACAGAGGTAGGAAATATGTTTTTTTTTTTTTAATATATATATATAGAGGAGAGTAAATGGGAGTTTGTACTAACATTCCAATTGAATTTAAGATTTCAGCATTTTTAACTTCTTGAATATGATGTATTTAGACCTTGTTTGTCTTATGCTAAAAATTGTGGTTCCAAGTGACTTTAGCCTAATTATGTATTTGATATGAAAGAATGGGGGCAAAATTGATTCAAAGCAATCTCAATATTAAGGAGACTGGTTCTTTTTGTCCTGAGTTAATGTATCCCATTAACATAAAATACTGTGTGTGTCACTTAAAACAAGTATTCTCTGATTAGTTATGTCATAGCTTAACTCACAGCTAGGTTTGCCTTCTTCCAGTTTGGTTTCAGTTTTTAGAAATTACTATTTCTTCTGTTTGATTCAATTGTGAATTGTTTGAGTTATTTAAGACATTATGTGTTTCCAAGGTTAAAGCTATAAAACAGGATACGTTCAGGAAAGTCTAGCTTCCACTCCTTTTTCATCCCCCTGTAAGTAATCATTTTTAGAAAGTTTTCATTCAAGGGATGGCTGGTGGTTCAGTCAGTTAAGTGTCTGCCTTCAGCTCAGGTCATGATCCCAGGGTCCTGGGATGGAGCCCTGCATCGGGCTCTCTGCTCAGTGGGGAACCTGCTTCTCCCTCTGCCTGCTGCTCCTCCTACTTATGTGCTATCTCGCTCTCTCTCTCTCACTGTCAAATAAATAAAAGAAAAATTTCACTTAACATTACTTCTTTTAGAAAATATCAACAAATGTACACACATGCACATTCATATTTTCTCTCCCTTCCTGTAAACAGAAGCACATGGTACATATTTTCCTACACCTTGCAGGGATTCACAGATAGAAATCCATCCGTAGGCCAAGAAAGCCTAATTCAGAAGGGAAGACACACATGTTAAATAATTGCAATACAATTGATATTATAGAAATACATAGAATAAATGACATTAGACACAAATCATGGAATATTTTCTTCTAGGGTGGGTGAGTAGGTTAGGAAAAGCCTCAGATAAATGACCTTTGAGCTGGTTTTCAAAGAATGAGCTTGATTTGGAGCCTGCAGATTATATTAGGAATGAGGGAATAACGTCTTTATTGCAAACTTAACCCACATTTGCTAGTGTAAGGGTGTAGCGCGGGAAACATTTGCACTACATAAGAAATGTCTGAACATTCTTGGAAGGCCTTTTGGAATATATGGGATTCCGTTTCATAGGCTGCCTGGGCTTGATGCTTAGTCTAGAAGTATTTTTTAGGAAGCTATAAGAAAACAAATCCTCTTTTATACATTAATGCGAAAGGACTTCGTATCAGAAGAATAGCCCGTTTTTGTTATAAAGACAACATAAACAATGCTTAGTTTACACACTTAGTTTAGTGGCAAAATGAAGAGTAAAGAAACATGTTTTTATAAAAGTTTATAGTCTTTTCTCTGGTTGATAGTCCTTGAATTAACCTGTCATTATGAAGCATTGATTACATGAAGAACATTCTTTTGCATGTAGTAAGGAGGCATAGGAAACAATGGAAATAATTCTAGTTTAAAACTTAAAGAAGTAGGGCATATCTTGTGACTGTAAGCATTTCACAAAGAAATTGTGTTTTCTCAAGACTTTGAAGGAAAATGCTTAATTAACTTGGGATAGACGGAGGGCAAGAGAGTGTGCTTTTTGTTGTTAGATCTGCGGGAATACTCAGGAATGAGAAACTCACAAGTCATTCCGTATCTCGAGTACTGTGGTCGCTCCATGAGCATACACTTGATAGAATGACATAGGACTGTACTCACGTGGTACCCGTGTCACAGTCTAGGTTTTGATGTTGTTCTAGCACTAGGTAAGATTCATCGTGGGAAGAGTGGGCAGAGGGTACATGAGCTCTGTCCATACTCTCTTTGCAGCTTCCTGTGAGTCTTTAATTATTTCAAAGTAAAAAGTTTTTAAAAAGTTTATTACTTTGGCAGTTGTTTTGAGAGTGGATTGCAGGGGGTCAAGGACAGAATCAGGGGTACTAGTTAGGAGCAGGAGGATGAACTATTACAGTGATTCAGGAGGGAGATAATGGCTGTTGGACTAGGTTGCTGACATGAGGGTGGGTTGGAGATGGAGTGAGGGCTAGTTGAATTCTGGATGTATTTTGAAGGTAGAGCTAAAAAATCTGCTGACAGATTGGATGTGGGTGTGGGGAAAAGAGAATGGGGTGACAACAAGGGTTTTGGAAGCCTGAAGAAAAAAGATATCAGTAAGAAGCAGCAACAAGTCAAGAAGGCTGGTGTGAGGTGGTTGAGTTCTTGGCAAGGAAAACAAAGTAACAAACCTCCTTCCTCCAGTCTGGGGCAACTTGGGGCGTGAACCGGTCTGCACGGTTTAGGGACGGTATGACAGTCGCGTGAGTGCACTGTCGTTAACCTGCTCTCCCAGGCAGCTGAGTTCTCTTGGCCTCGCCCTGGCTCTTTTGGAAAGAAGCATTTGTTTGATAAACAGGAAGTCGTTTCTATGGGTGTAGAAATAAGAAATGATAGATGTGAGTGGCAAAGCACAGAGCTGCCAGCTGTGATTAGCTTGGAATGGGTAGAAGTGTTCTCAGGTAGCCACCTAAGCTGAGCCCATGGCCACTCCCCCATTTCTGGACTGGGCTGTTTCTTTATCATGGAAAATGAAAAGTTTCTGCCCTCTTGCGTGACCTACTGTCAGGGTATGTTCATTTCCAGCTAGTGTTTTGGATCAGTTAGAGTCGTAGACTTAGCAGACAAGTGGAGACACTGTCTGTTTAGAGTGGAAGAGTGACTTATTTTAAGAAGTGTTGGCTCCCCACCCCCCATCCCATTAGAGGCATGCCTCTGACACTCCAGTGAAGCTGGTCGAGGGAAGTTAAGACCGCCTTATATGTGTTTTTGCTCTTTGAAAGGTTAGAATCTAAATGTACCACAAGATGTTTCTTTGTGAGTCAGATTAGGCCAAAATCACAAGCCGGGAATTCTGAAGCAAATTTTATACATGTGCTCGCTCTAATACTTTTAAACTTTGGAATTCATTCCCTCCCCTTCTAAGAATTCTACTCTCAAGGAATATACATCCCTGGGTGTCACTGGCTTTTTCCTATTTTATGAGGAAGAGCCGATAAAAAAGATTAAGGAAGTTCAGTGCCAAATGATTGATGGCGATTGCAAAGTGAGAAAGACAACTTCGACTCCCTCCTTTTGCTAAGAGCTTGAAACAGGAGACCCATTTTCTCTCCTTTGAGAGTCCCCTCGTCCTTGTCTTGGCTGAAATGGTTGGAATGGAGCTGTGATAGAGAAAAACTTGGAAGTTTGCCCCAGAGGTGGGGGGGGGGGCAGCTAAGTAGATAAGTAGTGAATCCGTGAAGGGGGCCGTCCAGTGGTCGGGTTGGTGCAGCACAGGCATAGACTGGTGAGCGGCTGGGCACCGGGGTGGGGGCCAGACTGCCATGTGGGAAGTTGGGGACAGAGGACGGGGTATAAACAGTGTATAGGATTTATAGTATATATATTCTTCTATGCAGTATATAGGAGAACTGGCTCCCTGAGCTGCCTGGAAGAAGCAGAACCATTTTTTAGCATTCCTTGCAACTGACGTTTATCCCAACAAGATGCAGAATGTATTTTAAGAAACTTTGACTATTGGATTCCTGGGTGGCTCTGTTGGTTAAGCAACTGCCTTCAGCTCAGGTCATGATGCTGGAGTCCCAGGATCGAGTCCCGCATCAGGCTCCCTGCTCAGCAGGGAGTCTGCTTCTCCCTCTGTCCCTCGCCCCTCTCATGTTCTGTCTTTCTCATTATCTCTCTCTCTCAAATAAATAAAATCTTTAAAAAAGGGGGGGGGGATTTTGTCTTTTGAGTGGTTCAGGAGCCTGTTTGTTCCAGGTGCCTTCTGAAATGACCCCAGATTTATTCAAATGCTGTGACTTTGGGTTAAGGCCAGGCTGAGCGACTGCTCTGGGTTTCTTTGCTGGAAGCTAAACGTTGCATCTGAGCTCGCAGAAGTTTTGCTGCCTACCTGTAGGGCACACAGGAACATAAAGCAGCCATTTGTCCACGGGCAGCTGAAAGGCAGCTTGAGCCGGGGACTGGAAACCGCTGCAGGCTGCCGGCTTCCTGGCACACCCACCAGCCCCCATAGGTTTACTCAGAAAGCAGACGACCAGGGATGGGAGGTGGGGTGACAGTGGCGGCTGTCCTGAGACAGGCAGAAATAAAGGCCGAGTATGAACAGTCTGAACGACGTGGAGCTGCTAAGACAGCCCTGTCTTGGGACAGGAGCACGGTGCTCCCAAAGCAGAGAAAACATGAGCAGCAAACACAGTCACTAAGAAAAACAAGATCTGATGCTTGCAGCCAGCACTTTAAAAAAGTGATTTGTGTATCTTTGTATTCATAACTGTAGGGATATTGTAGGCATCTTTGGGAAAATACTGTACAGCTTCAGCTCCTCTACCCAGGCTGCTGCTATCACAAATACCTTTAAACCAGAGCCGTGTAACAGAAACACTGGGTGTATGTAATAATTACCTTCAGGCACTATGAATCCTGACAAACCTCAGATCTACTAGCCAAACACTTGAATATTCTCTCTATAATACTGAGTGGGCCTTTGTAAAAACAGCTTTTTAAATGTCCTTGAAAGTTAAAGTTGTATCATATAGGATAACTCTTAATCATAGTACAAGTTTATTCCCAAATAGACTATCCTTTCTTTGGCCACAGTGTGTAACAGGCTCTATTTCTGTTCAGCAGATCAAGAGGTGGGGATATTGGCAGTATAAATGATTTGTCCAAGGACAGCCAGTGTGTCACTGTGGAGATAAAACAGGACGGGGCTGCATTCCACCAGCTCCTGGCCTCTGTAGCAAGTTTGAGAACTCTCCAGTCATTTTAGGAAAACAAAGTACTTAGAAAATATAAAGAGGTTTTTTTTTTAATAAAAGAAAATCACTTATTTTGGAAATCACGAAATTAATCATTCTGTTGTATTTAAGAAGCTCTTTGATGTGTTCTGGTAATTAGTATTTACTGCCAGACGAATGTCTCTTGGGCATTTTAATTAATGGGTGGCTTGGCCAAATGAGCTTCTGATGGTAAACCTTCATAAGGGTTTATTTTTATGTTTCTCAAGAATAGCTGTCTCTTCAAAGCCCTTTAATTAGACGAAGTTTAGCAGCTAAAACATATTATTAGAATAATTAGGCCTTGGGTTAAGAGGGATAGAGGGTCAAAGGAGCAGGTACTGTTAGAGAGAATGGAATCTGAAAATAAAACCTAGCATTGCACGTTTGATGGATGTCCAGTTCTTTAACAGCTTATATTAAGTGACTGTCCCCAGTTAGGGACTTTGTGTTGTTTAAAGTTCATTTGACAGATCTCGCCAGAAGCATAAATACACCAGAGTGTGCGCTCGTTTGTCGCCACCTCTGAACTCCTAGAGAAAGTGGTGGTCTAGTCCTTTCAGCCTCTAAGCTGAACACTTCCTATTCTCTCTCTCTCTTTTTCCCTACTAGATTGGTCCCCTCGGCTATAATAAAGGATTGTTTTTGAGGAAAATGCTTCAAGTGGAGGAGCCACTGATAACACAAACAGTTAACAGTAATTCTGGGCCTTTCTTAATAATTTAAGTGATCCTATGAGATGTTGTTCTTAAGATTGCTGTAGGATTTGATCTCCAAAGTTGTATGCTCTTTGTGGTCAGAGTGTAGTTTGAATTATTTGAAAATCTGCTGTGTAGATGGATTGTAATTTGGCTCCCCTTCGCCCCCCCACTACCCCCATATCTTGTCCTAAACCCTCAATCTGGGTAGTCACTACTAGTGCATGTTTCTTAGGCCAGACTTTCTCTTTGTGGTGAAGAAGAGATCTATCCGACTGGTCCTGTTGGTATTTTCCATGGTGCCAGGACACTTGGGTAAGATTATTGAGACTACTCTTGATAAACAGTAATACACTTATTTTTATTGTCTAATTTTTTTACTTTCCCACTATCTCCAGATGCTTATGATGGCAAATGTGTTCTTTTCCCACCTAGATGAGTTCGTTTAAGGACAGGAAGTCTTTAAGCAGAGCAAGTTGTATTGCCAGTGTTTCTAATCCCATCAGCAGTTATGATCTTGATATGTTATTAGTTAGATGAAGAACGGGGGTTTAGGATTCATTGGTTCAGTATAAACCTACTGCCATTCTTAGAAACAATACTTAATTGTGTTGATATTGGTAATTGGTAATTGGATTGGCTCTGGATTTATCAGTTCATTCTTAAATATTGGAGATAGCTTGGTTTATAGTATTACAAAGCTCATCACAGGGAAAATCTTTTGTTGTTGTTTTAGATTTTATTTATTTATTTGGCAGACAGAGATCACAAGTAGGAAGAGAGGCAGGCAGAGAGAGAGAGGGGAAAGCAGGCTCCCCACGGAGCAGAGATCCTAACACAGGGCTTGATCCCAGGACCCTGGGATCATGACCTAGCCGAAGGCAGAGGCTTTAACCCACTGAGCCACCCAGGCACCCCCATGGAAAATCTTTTGCTGTAGTTTAGTTAGCCATGTTGCCAATAAAATCATTTCACTGAAAGTGGTAGAAACTTGCCTTTGTTTTCTATTATTGTCTATAAAAACTAAATAACAGGGGTGCCTGGGTGGCTCAGTGGGTTAAAACCTCTGCCTTTGGCTCAGGTCATGGTCTCAGGGTCCTGGGATCGAGCCCCATGTCGGGCTCTCTGCTTGGCAGGGAGCCTGCTTCCCTCTCTCTGTCTGCCTGCCTCTCTGCCTACTTGTGATCTCTGTCTGTCAAATAAATAAATAAAATCTTAAAAAAAAAACAACTAATAACAATTTAAGAAATATTTGGGAAATACATAAATGTGGAAGGATTTTATCTAGCATATTATTATGCACTACAGAGTATAGTCACCAAATAAGTACATTTTATGTTAATCTGCAAAACTTTGAGAAAGCAGAAGAGAGATTAGCATACATGGGCTCCTATATAAAGCCATTTTCCCCCTTAGCAATGACTAACTTCTGTCTGCTCTTCTCCCAAAATGATTGATTATTGTGACTCTGCTTTTTGACTCACCCTTTAGCACAGGAAATATTGCTGATTCTTATCTTCATGCATATGTTTGCTGTGTGTATGTAATCTCTTGCAATGGAGATAAGAGAGAGGAGGTGTTGAATGTGATGATTCTCCAAAAATACCATCATAACCCTCAGAACTCTTTCCTCTTATGGTAGAGCATAGGTAGTCCTATGCATTCTCATGTATGCTGAAAACGGTCTGGGGGCTGCTTGCTGATGGGTTTCTGTAGATACAGACCAGGGCCCCAAGTGTTGCCATTTGTTTGTTTCACTTCCCCAACTGTTCCTCTGGTGGCCCCCTGGCATCCCTCCTGGAGTCCACCTTTTGAAGCGATGGCCATGTGTAAACTGAGAACTGACTGTGCTCTTTTTCACCGCAGACCACCTGGTGGCCCATGGCAGGATGGCAGAGAAGGAGGCCCGTCGGAAGTTTAAACAGATTGTGGCAGCCGTCTATTTTTGTCACTGTCGAAACATTGTTCATCGTGATCTAAAAGCTGAAAATTTGCTTCTGGATGCCAACCTGAATATTAAGATAGCAGGTGAGAAGTGTGTTGAGGATGTGAAATGGGAACAAAAGAGCTTTTCCTTCAAGGTTCTTAAGCAAGGGATTGTCTATTCCCATCTATCCAGAAAGAAGTATTGTGAAAATGAAAGATGTATGTGTGTGTGTGTGTGTGTGGCTTGAAAATTGATAAACTTTCAAAATACATTTACATTCTTTTTCATGTGCTATTGGATGGAACTAGGCTGGGGGGAAAGAAGGGAAAGGGTGATATTTAAAATTCTCTTAGTTTGGTTGACAATCCCTTTTAAATAATAAGGAATAGAGTCTAGAAGAAAGTGGAGAGAACAACTGTAAGCTTGTATACCCTGTCAGCTTTACTTGAAGAGGCTGATTTATGTCACTGCTGCAGAATGTAGTTTTATGATAATTTAGGAAGAACAGATCTCACATCAGTGTAAAGGCAGTTGATCTCTTTGTGTCCTCGGATTTCACTCGTCTCCTCCTCTGACGGTGCCTAAAAACACTTTTCACTGCCTCTTTCTGTTCCTACTTCAGTTTCAATAAACTATCAGCATTTGCCTAACCAATACAAGCTCACCACCTATTGATAGAAGAAAGTGACTGCAGGCTAGACAGAAAGTATAAACATGAAAAGAAACCAGTTTTGTTTTCTGACAGTTTTCAGTATTGTGCTGTGTGTCCCCCATCTCACAGGTAAAAAGGGAAGGGGCGTCTCCTATGGAAAATTGAAGTACAGCTAAAATAGAATCGCCTTGAAAGTCAAGGTAAAAAGCAGTTCTAAGGACTTCCCTCCTTAAAACGGTGGGAGTTGAGGGTTCAGGTGTATGTTACATTACAGGTCAGAGTACCTCCGTGTACCCTTTCAGGCTGGTGATTCTACTGACTGTTTTGTGTAGATGAGTCTCTTTCCAGGCTCTCCTTTCACATCCTTGCAATGTCACCGAGATTTTTACTTATCTAAGTTCAGCTGGTGGATGCACTGTTGTGTGGTCCTTTCACATAGTTGTAAGCTCCTTGAGTCCTGCGTTTGCCCAGTGCATAGTAGACGGGCACTAGATGCTTTCTGTATCTTCCATAAAAATCACATTTTTCCTTTGTCCTTCTGTCTGCTTTATATTCTCCAAAGCTCTGTAGATGCTAGCAGTTCCCACACAAGTGGGTAGTGTGGAAAGACCCAGCAATATCAGACCCTATTTTGTAATTTTTCACCGTAGCTTCAATTAAATTAATGGTAGTAACATCTAAGCGTCACAGTCCTTAAAAGTATAATAAAATGTTGCGTTAATTTCCTGTTGTTGCTGTGACAAATGACCACAAATGTAGTAGTTGGAAACAATACAAGTTTATTATCTTACAGTTCTAGAGGTCAGAAATTTGAAATGAGTCTTTTTTTTTCTTTTTTTTAAACATTATTAAACTTTTTTTTTCTTAAAGATTTTATTTATTTATTTGACAGAGAGAGAGATCACAAGCAGGCAGAGAGGCAGGCAGAGAGAGAGGGGGAAGCAGGCTCCCTGCCGAGCAGAGAGCCCGATGTGGGGCTCGATCCCAGGACCCTGGGATCGTGACCCGAGCTGAAGGCAGAGGCTTTAACCCACTGAGCCACCCAGGTGCCCCACGTTATTAAACTTTTTATTTTAACCCCAGTATAGTTAACTTCCAAGGTTATATTAGTTGCAGGTATACAAGGTCATGATTCAGCACTTCTGTACATCCCTCATGGCCCATCGTGAAAAAATACAGAATGCTTTACAAATTTGCCTGTCATCCGTGGGCAGGGGCTGTGCTAACCCTGTTAGTGTGTGTGCTGCCCCTGAAATGAGCCTTCTGTGGGTAAAATCAAGCTGTTGGTAGGATTGGTTCCACCTGGAGTCTCTGGAGAGTCCATCCCTGGCTGGTTTCAGCTTCCGGAGGCCCCTGTACATACCCCTTGGTTCTGGTCCTTTCTTCAGAGTGCTCCGCCTTATGCTCCCATTGTCACGTCTCCCACTCCTAACCTGATCCTCCTGCTTCCCTCTCGGAAGGACCCTTGTGATTACATAGAACCCTCCCGGATAATCCAGGATGATCTTCCCATCACCCAGTTACATCTACAGAAGCCCCCTTTACCACGTAGGTACCATTTTCGAGGGTTCTGTGGATTAGGACTTGGATGTCTTTTGAGGGGCTTTTGTGCAGCCTGCCACAGATGGGATTGTAGGGCTCTTTGGATTACTGATGAGGATAGTAAGTTAAAAGAAGGCCCTCTTTTTCTTCTACAGTTGTGTCCGACCTTCACTGACCAAGGTAAAGAATTTTTTTATGGTTCCTCGGTTCTTGATTTTAACTTAGTTCAGGGAGATTCGTATGGCTGGTCGTTTTTGTACTGAGAAACCAAGTGTAACAGCAGGGGTCAGTGGTAATTAAAATTAGAAAATTACCCAAATACTTGGGTAAGGAGATTTTGAGATGCTTTTCTTTGTTAATCATTAAAACAAATCTACATAGTCACATGCTGAGTCTCTACCTGCTGGTGTGGAGTTACAGACTCGTGGGAATGCTGGTAGCCCGCCGTGGGCTCTCTGCATTAACACATAGGGTGAGATTTTTAAGGTCATTAACCCAAAGTCTGCATTTTTATTATTTGTTTGTCCAAGAATAAATGAGCTGCTCTAGGCTGTGTCCTACATTGTCTTTCCTCATGTGTTCTTTTTTTCATGGTGTCATTACCTTGTTATTCCCCTGCTGCCACTACCCGTCACCGCCCCCCCCCCCCTTGCCTCAGTTTGGCTTTCCGTGGTTTCAGTCACCCATGGTCAACTGTGGTCTGGGACCCGGTGAGCCTCCTTCTGACGTATGGTCAGAAGTCGGTAGTAGCCTAACGTTAGGTCACAATGCCTACGTCATTCCCATCACTTCATCTCATCACGTAGAAATTTTATCACCACCCATCACCTCAAGAAGAGGAAGGTGATGATAAGATATCTTGAGAGAGCGAGCCTACATGTGCATAACTTTTGTCACAGTATATTGTTATAATTGTTCTGTTTTATTATTTGTTATTGTTTTTGGTCTCTTACTGTGCCTAACTCATCAATTAGACTTTATCATAGGTGTGTGTATAAAGGGAAAAACAGAGTGCATCTAGGGTTGGTATTGTTCAGACATGCACTGGGGATCTCGGAATATATTCCTTGCGGGTAAGGGGGACTCCTGTCCTCAGTTTCCTCAATCATTGCCGGAACTTCCTTTCTTACACATAAATTTGGTAAAATTCCCATTCTCATCTGCCAGATCTTTTTTGAACTTAGTGGACCAGTAGGAGAATCGCCTCTAGTTGAAGCTGACCACGGCGTGACTAGAGGGGGAATGGATAGCTGTGACAGAATAAGGTCAGATAACTAATGAAATCAACTTTTTATTCTAAAAGCTAAAAGTAATTTCAGGATTTCTGATCTTTTCAGTGGTCTTTTGATAAGATGTTATTAAATCTCAGTAAGAAGGAAACTACTAGACATGAAAATAACACATGAAAGAGAAAAGAGTTTTGTTGTTTTATTTAAAATATTGGTAGTCTTAAGCACCTCATTTCTAAAATCATGCTATGTTAATGTCAAATTAACATGGAGTTAATGAAGATTCAGTTTAGGAAATTTAAGAAATTCATGTTTTCCTTATGCCAGTGTTAACCTAAATGGTTGTTTTGTTTTGTTTGGTTTGGTTTTTACCTAAATGGTTTTGATGAAAAGATGATGCATCCTGTTCAAACATAGACGATGAATAAGGTGTCCTGGGGATGTTTGTGTTTACACTGATTCATTTTTACTTTTTTAATGAATTAATGGGGCAGTTTACATTTAACGCCTCATACTGTAACAATCTGGCCATTAGAAAAGCCCATGCTAGCCTTCCTCAAGGGAGTATGTGTTCCCTAGATGTGACAGGTACATTTCAGTTACAGATATTAAAAGATGCAGTGGTTTAAGTAGGAGTTTTCATGCTTAAATTCTTGCCTCTGAATTTTTGTCCCAGTGCTGTTTCTACAGAGAATGAAGCCCAGATGAATAACTTCGTTTTCCTTTTGATTTTAGAATGGCAGTAACAAACCTGTCTTCTGTAGAATTATCTAAAAGATGTTTCTATTCTTAGTAATCTAGAATAAATATTGATGCTTTTCAGAATAAAGAACTTTATTTCTGAAAGGCAAAGTTACCGAGTCTAGAACTAAAACTGTGTAGTGGTCATCCGAAAACATATCTATTGTTAACAAAGGCTCTTTGCTCAGGTGTCATGGGAGAGAGAACAGAAGTGTAAGACATGACTCCTGCCCTAAAGAATTTATAGTCTGTTTGGACAGCAAATGCTTAGACCTTTGGAAAGTTAAATAGCACCAAAATTACGTGTGTGTGTGTGTGTGTGTGTGTGTGTGCTTATATATATAGCACTTTACAAAGCATTTTCACATACGTTATTTAATTTCATCATATTTGGCATTGTAAACATAGCTTATTTAGAAAACATTAGAGCCTCCAAAATACACACCTTTAACTTTCCAGAACACTGAATTCCTTATAACGAGGGCTCATGCAAATCTCGTTCATGTAGAGAGTCCAGCTCTAGGAAAGAATAGGATTCTTGGCCTTTCACCCTTCAATCCCCAGAGGAGCAAATGGGGGTGAGGGAGGCACAGCATGACTATCTCTGCCTATAGCCCGCACCGCTGGGTGACAGTGTGTTCCACAGTGACCAAATTATACTTTGCTACAATAGAGGAGATGTTAGAAGGCACGCCATGATTCATTAACACATTAATTATACAGTCTAATTACAGAAGTTCAGAGGATGAAGAAACCACTTTAGTTTGTAAAGTTCCACCAGACTCTGAATGCCACAGGGATGCTAACCGTATCCTGCTTAGTGTCTCATGCCCATGGCCAAGTGCATGCTTGTTCTGTAGGAGGTGCTCAGAACTCTGTTGATCTGAACTTTAGACAGTGGTGATGAAGGACATAAATACCCTACTGAGGACACAACATTTGAGGTGAGTCTAAAGGACGAGAAGGATCCTTTGAGGTGTAGGTGTAGAGGAAAGAATTCCAGTAGGATTAGCCATTCTGACAAATGTCGGGAAAGCACCTGCTATGTGCAGGCCCTGAGCCACACTCTGGGGTTATAGTGGCAGGTCGAGTTGTCCCTTGGAACGAACGTTCTGCTGGGGGAGATCAACAGTGAACACAGAAGCCCTCGTAAGGACTATGGAAATGATAACATCGAAAATGTGCTAGAATGACTCGTGGGAGAGAGAATGCTTTTAACTAGGATAGTCTAAGCCTTTCCAGCAGAAGGAAGAGCAATGCAAAGGCCTGAGAGATGTAAATGTAGGGTTTCTGACAGGGCAGGAGAAAAGTTGGTGTGGCTGGAGATGATAACTAAGGGCTGTTTGGAAGGAGCTGGGGTAAGAGAACTGGCAGGCGCCAGTTCCTGTGGAGCTTTAGGCCCGCGGTGAGGATTTGGGAGTTTATTTTGGTTGCAGTGGGAAGCTGAGTTGGAGAAGTATGGGCAGTAGCAGCACGCGGTGTATTTGCAGAAAAGGTTGAAAGCAGCTTGCCCGGGGGGAAGGTTCAACAGGGAAGTCATGCTGGAGAAGGTGAGAGAGTATGTATTTATACTAGATTGTGAAGTTGTTGGAATACCAGGCTTGGTAAGTCAGATTCAGGATGAATAAGGGAAAAGTGGGAGCAGGCGGGAGGGGCAGGAGAGCAAATGGGAAGGTCAGTGAAGAGGCTGCAAAATGGTCAAATCCTACATAAAGGTGGTCATAGTAGACGTGAAAAGGAAGATGAGGGCAACAAATAAGAGAGAGAGGGAGAACAAAGGCTTTCTGGGGGTGGATAACCGATCAAATATCTGGGCTGAGAAGAGGGAACTGCCAGTCACAGATTGTGGAGAAATTAAGAAATCAGATTTTCTTATTGATGGAGAATATTAAGCTATCAAAGGAAATGGTGTTGTCTTATTTTTAATGCTATTTGAAAGCAATTTTAATTCCTGTCCCCCAAGATTAAGTAGAGAAATTTCTATATTTATAGAAGACTGCCTCAGAAAAGACCTAAATGTAGCTGGCTTACTCCCTGAAGCATACTTATCTGAAATACTCAGATGTTATGAGAATGTTTTGAAAATTGTGGAAAGTTATTATTTTTTTTAACCTAAGGAAGTTGGAAACTTTTCTCTCTAAATGTCGACTCCCAGAATGGTCTCCATGAGATAGTTTCCACTCTGGTGTTATTGTTTTAGTTGGCAGTCAGGAGACAGCAGAGATCTGAAGTACAACTACAGCAAAGCCAGTGTTTTGGAAAGAATTTCCAGAGTGCATGGATCTAAGGTACTGTGGAAATTTTTGACCTTAATGCGGTGAGATCTAGACTATTTCATTTTTTAAAAGTGGGAAACTAAAACATTCCACAAGTCCATTGTATTTCACCCTCAGGAGGAAGATGCTGAGACACAATGGTAGAGGGAAGAAAGGCGGCGAACCTTGGGTTTCTGAGAATCCTTCCCAAGTGTGGTAGTTGAGAATGTCCCTGACAGCCCACGGAAGGTGGTTATGAATATTCATCACATCAGTCACAAATTTTATGTCATTGGGGCGCCTGGATGGCTCAATGGATTAAAGCCTCTGCCTTTGGCTCAGGTCATCATCCCAGGGTCCTGAGATCGAGCCCCACATCGGGCTCTCTGCTCGGCGAGGAGCCTGCTTCCTCCTCTCTCTCTCTGCCTGCCTCTCTGCCTACTTGAGATCTGTCAAATAAATAAATAAAATCTTAAAAAAAATTTTTTTTAATTTTATTTAAGCTTTTTTTAATTTAAACATATAATGTAACCCCACCACCCTCTCCCAACCCCTCTTCCCCCCACCCCCCTCCGTTTGTTTTATGACATTAAGAGTCTCTTTTGGTTTGTCTCCCTTCTGATCCCATCTTGCTTCATTTTTAAAAAAAATTTTTTTATGTCATGATCATAACACCTTTATTTAGGTTATCCTGTGTACCTCCCTGGCTGATAGATAATAAACTGAGACCCAGAGAGAGGCCATGTCACTTCCCTGAATTCATGTCATCACAGAACCTGAGAATCATGATGCCGCAGTATCCATCCGCTCTCCCCCAGAAATGCTGTGTGACCCACAACTAGAAGGTGCTAACAACTTTCATGTATGTTGACCCTTGGGAAAATACAGTTTGAAAGTTATCTCTTCTGCATCCTGTTCCTCAGACTGGAGCTTTACAAACGAAAATTGAACACACCTTCATTTAGAAGGCATTTTTGGTATACGCAGTTGATTTATTTTGTGTGAAAACATTCTAGAGTTAAAATTGAAATGAACATATTTTTGTCAGTCATAGTCATGGTTCTAGGTGATAAGTAGGGTCTTAATGATCTTGAAAAGTGAGTGCATCCTGCCAAGAGCAAGAAAATGTTCTATTTACAGGCCCTCACTCACAATAGCTATGTTCCCGGTACAGAAGCATTGCTTCTCAGATTCTCCCACTGTGGTTTCCCTAACACGGAGGGGGACGAACTCACATAGGGTGGGGGCAAGTGTGGAATTGATGAGCTAGTCTGGAATGGTTCGCCTATTAAATCACATGCCTTTTTTTAAAATTCATGCACATTTTGTATTCTCGACGTCATATTACATTTGTTCTAATACTAAATTAGTTAACTTTATTTAACATAGAAAAAAATTAATGTTCCAGGAATATGTGTTTTCTTTAGCCTTCATATTCACATAACTCTTGGCATACCGCAGCATTATGCCTGGGGATATATAAACATACGCTAGTTCCAGAAACTTGAGAATAAAGAATTTCTTCCCCAACTATAGGCTCCTTTTACACAAACTTTTTTGTTAATTGCAGATCATCTGTTTGGGGGATAATTAGAAGTCAGTATATCAAGTAATGATTTAGGCCTCCCCACCTCCCCCCACCCCACCTCCTTCAGTGGATTAGTTTGAGACCCTGTGAGAGTAAATCCAGGGAGTCTGCCTGCCAGCAGGGAGCTAATGAGCATGCTTGTAACACATTCAGTCCACTGCCTTGGTGAAGTTGTCAGTCACCATGGTGGTTTTTTTTTTTTTTTTTTTAAGATTTTATTTATTTATTTGGCAGACAGAGATCACAAGTAGGCAGAGAGGCAGGCAGAGGAGCGGGGTGGGGGGAGCAGGCTCCCTGCTGAGCAGAGAGCCCGACTCGGGGCTCGATCCCAGGACCCCGGGACCATAACCTGAGCCGAAGGCAGAGGCTTTAACCCACTGAGCCACCCAGGCGCCCCACCACAGTAATTTTGACCAGTGGGCAGTTCATCATCATATTTTGTTCAATTCACATACAGCTATAGTGGACCATTGGACAAGGTAATGCATAAGGGGCACTGATGTCAAAATTCCACTAATGAAAATAAAAATGGCAATTCAGCAGTGCTTGAAGACAAACTTTACCCAATTCATGAATTGCCTTCATTTAATCACTGTTCTTAACACATCACAGTCTTTCCAGGACTTCAAACACCATAAATTTAGACACGAATACACACAGAGATACACACATGTACACATACATGCACAGACACAGCATCCAATTTGCTTTATTGGGAATAAAGACGATCCCTGTTCATAATGTTTTATTTGCACAGAAGTACTAAACTTGCTTACCCATTTTACTGCTTTAAATCAAAACATGAAAATAATTCAGATAAACAAGTTTGTTCTTCAGGTTAAAAAATTTAAGCATTTCAAATACCAACTCATGAAAAGTTTTTGGCTATTTCAGACATTATAATCTCAATATGTATGTGGCTTCCAACTAAATATGATGGAACAATATTAAATTAGCACTTTTAATTAATTAATTAATTTTTAAAGAGCTTTTATTTATTTATTTGACACAGAGAGAGAGAGAGAGTACACACAAGTAGGGTGAGAAGGCAGGGAGAAGGAGAAATAGGCTCCCTACTGAGCAGCAAGCTGGATCTCAGAACCCTGGGATCATGACCTGAGCCAAAGGCAGACACCTAGCCAACTGAGCCACCCAGGCGCCCCAGCACTTTTAATTTAAATAAACTAGTGAGTCACATATAAAATGGGAAATTTTTTTCTTAAATAATATTTATCATTTTTTTAAAAACCTAGGTATGCTTAACCTATTACATATTTCTTTTAGGTGTACAACATAATGATTCAGTACTTGTATGTACTGTGAAATGATCACCACAATAAATCTAGCTAACATCCATCATTTACATAGTTACAAAAAAATTTTTTTTCATGTGGTGAGGACTTTTAAGATCTACTTTCTTAGCAACTGTCAAATATACAGTACAGTATTACTATTGTCACCATGCTGTACATTACATCCTTGTGATTTTTTTTCATAAATGGAAGTTGGTACTCTTGACCACGTTCACCCATCTCACCCATCCCCATAACTGCCTTTGGTGACCACCAGTCTCTTCTCTGTATCTATGAGCTTGTTGTTGCTTTTTAAAGATTCCACATGTAAGTGAAATCATAAGGTATTTGTCTTTCTCTGTCTGACTTACTCACTTAGCATAGTACTCTCCAGGTCCATCCCTGTTGTTTTGAATGGCAAGATTTCATTCTTTTAATGGCTGAGTTATACACAGGCACACGCACGTGCATGTGCGCGTGTTCCTTTATTCACCCATTGACATACACTTAGGTTGTTTCCTTGGCTATTGAAAATAATGCAGCAACGAACATGGGCGAACATATATCTTTTTGAATTAGAGTTTTCATTTTTTCAGATTAATACTGAGAAGTGGACTTGCTGTGGTTCATATGGTAGTTCTATTTTGAATCTTTTGAGGAACTTCCATACTGTTTTCCATGGTGGCTGCACCAATTGACATTCTCGCCAGTAGTGTACAAGGGTTCCCTTTACATCCTCGCCAACACCTGTTATTTCTCATCTTTTTGGTACTAGCCATTCTAACAAGTGTGAAGTGATATCTCATTGTGATTTTGATTTGCATCTCCCTGATGATAGGTGATGTTGAGCATATTTTCATGTACCTGTTGGCCAGCTGTGTGTCTTTTTTTGGAAGAATGTCTATTCATATTTTCTATTTGATTCTTTAGTAGTTTCTTATTTTTTTTTTTTGCTATTGAGGTGTATGAGTTCTTTATATATTTTAGATATATATACCAGATATGTGATTTAAAATATTTTCTCCCATTCAGTAGGCTAACTTTTCATTTTGTTGATGATTTGTTGGTAAATATAAATATAACAAAGTGAACTTTTTTTTTTTTTAAAGATTTTATTTATTTATTTGACAGACAGAGATCACAAGTAGGCAGAGAGGCAGGCAGAGAGAGAGGAGGAAGCAGGCTCCCCGCTGAGCGGAGAGCCTGATGTGGGGCTCGATCCCAGGACCCTGGGATCATGACCTGAGCTGAAGGCAGAGGCTTTAACCCACTGAGCCACCCAGGTGCCCCAAAGTGAACTTTTGAATCAGGTTTTAATAATGTCCTAGTGTAGGATAAAATACCTTTCTTTTTTTAATTTAATTTCTTTTCAGTGTAACAGAATTCATTGTTTATGCACCATACCCAGTGCTCCATGCAATAAGTGCCCTCCATAATACCCACCACCTGGCTCCCCGAACCTCCCACCCCTCACCCCTTCAAAACCCTCAGATTGTTTTTCAGAGTCCATAGTCTCTCATGGTTTATCTCCCCTTCCAATTTCCCTCAATTCCCTTCTCCTCTCCATCTCCCCATGTCCTCTGTGTTATTTGTTATGCTCCACAAATAAGTGAAACCATATGATAATTGACTCTCTCTGCTTGACTTATTTCACTCAACATAATCTCTTCCAGTTCCGTCCATATTGATACAAAAAGTTGGGTATTCATCCTTTCTGATGGAGGCATAATACTCCATAGTGTATATGGACCACATCTTCCTTATCCATTCATCCGTTGAAGGGCATCTTGGTTCTTTCCACAGTTTGGCGATAAAATACCTTTCTTAAAGTTACTTCTTTATCATTAGTTATAAAAAAATAACAAAATTATTTTTAAAATTTTTTTCCTGGGATTCTTTTTTTTTTTTTTAAGATTTTTTAAAAATTTATTTATTAGTTAGAGAGAGAGAGAGAGAGAGTGAGCACAGGCAGACAGAGAGGCAGGCAGAGGCAGAGGGAGAAGCAGGCTCCCTGCCGAGCAAGGAGCCCGATGTGGGACTCGATTCCAGGACACTGGGATCATGACCTGAGCCAAAGGCAGCCACTTAATCAACTGAGCCACCCAGGCGTCCCTTCCTGGGATTCTTTTTAAGGTAATATATTCCTTTGAAAGGAGTTAGTGAGTCAGAAAAGTTGGAAAATACTGGGTATTTGTATGGTTAAGTAAGTTAGTTTTCTTTATATTCTAGTCCAAATATAACTTTGTGGGTGGGGTATTGTTTTTGTTTGTTTGTTTGTTTGTTTTTGATCAAATTGAGAGAGTCTCTATAAACTCTTAGTAGACTCTTCTTCAGGAAAGCCTCTCTTTTCTGTCATATGCCAGTTGTCCCTGAACTTTCCCCTGAAACTCATTCCATGCTTCTAATTATATAGTTAGACACGTAATTATGTCATGTGTGCCCCGCCCCCCTACTGGACTGACTGCTCCATGAGCAGTGAGGGCTATGTGTCTTTTGTTCACCTTGGTCCAAGAACTCATTAGTGGTCCCTCAAAAACTTGGGAAGTACCCTACTCTTATGACCATATTTGTACATTACCTTTTAGGCGGGTTATTTATTTTTGTGTTTCCTCTCATTTAAGTTATGTTTATTCTGGGGGCACTTAGGTTTCTCAGTGAGTTAAAGCCTCTGCCTTCTGTTCAGGTCATGGTCCTGGGGTCTTGGGATCCACCCCACGTTGGGCTATCTGCTCAGCGGGAGCCTGCTTCCCATCCCCTCTCTCTGCCTGTCTGCCTAGTTGTGATCTCTGTCAAATAAGTAAATAAAATCTTTGAAAAAAAAGTTATGTTTCTTCTGTTAGCTTTAACTTAAAGGGGTATATTCTTAACTGTTTTTAATTTCTCAGTGATACCTTAGAACTTCTTCTGTGATAGTTGTATCTCCTTTCCCCAAAAGTAGGCTTCTACCTATTAGACTATATATCTTAATTTTTAATTTGGGAAATATTACTACTGTACCTAGATACTGTATTCCCATTTGGTATTTTTAGTTTCTGTTGGGTATTTTTAGTTTCTGTTGAGTATTTAAGGGGACTTTGATTCATCATGGTCCATAAGAAGCACACTAAAATTTTGTATAGAATGCTTATCTTTCAATATTGGAAACTTAGCTGATTGAAGGATTGGACTTTCATTGTTCTAAGTGATAGGATTTAGAATTATGACTATAATAGTATATATTTAATGTATTCAAGAATTCCAATGAATATTGTTTGCAGCAGAAAGTGTCTCATTACAGCCCTTTCCTTTATATGTCTTTCCAATACTGAGTTTGATGAAAATATCCTATGTTGGGGAGAGATTTTGTTTTTTGTGAGAAGGGTTGAGGTAGTGCTATCTGTAATAGAGTGGAAGGGATTGGTTTATTACCTCATTTGAAAATAGTTGAGTTCACTGATCCCAACTGCTAAGGCATTTTAAAGCTTTAGGGGGAAATTTATAAAGTCACTCATTGAAAATGCCAGTGTAATGCAGAACCAGCATTTTTATTTTTAAACGCTCACCTTCCACAGAGATAGTATTATGCTTTATAAATACATAGTGCTAGAAATTGGGGAGGGTCAGAAGGTCTGGTAAGATTAAGTGACAGATGTGGAGCAGTCCCATGTATGACGTTGTAGCAGCACGTGCAACAAGATGGCAACAAGATACTATACTACTTCTCTAATATGTAGGAGGTGGACACAGTCCGTCAGTACCACTCCCATTACCTTCTCCTCCTCTAATTCTGACCTGCCCTAGTTTCTTAAACTAAACCAAATATCCTCCTCCCACCACCAAAAAAGAGAGCTGATTACTTGATTCTTACCCACCCCCGCCCCCACCCCGTCCCCGGTGAAGGAATTTCTCTTGTGTATAAATGCTCAGGCTGTGAGTCAGTAGTTTTTGGCATTACTTCTCTATTAGCTCCTAGTCAGGAAGTTCAGCCAGGGGTTGGAGTGATTGCTAAACACAGAGGACTTCCCAAGACCCATTTTTAAGACTGAACCAATATTGTGACTCCTGGGAACTTTGAAGCTCATCCTTCCTCACTACTGTAATTCTGAGACTCACAGAGTTGACTGTTGTTTCTCAGAATTCCAAATAACACTGTTGGGTCACAGGATTTCTAGGCTAGTGGTATTGTGTAGGAAAAGCAAGATTAGTTCCTTGTCTGTGTCATGTTCCATTTTCATAGTCCATACAGCACTCTAAATCCTGTTTATGTAGTGTGCTTTCTGGGGTGTTTGGGTCTTTGAGTCATTTGTAGCAAGACTACTGACAGCTTGTCTCCGTCACTCCTCCCCTCCCCTGAGTCCACTGGGAAATTAATCAAGGGCCCAAATTATTTCTTTTCTTAGTCTTTGTCTATAATTGCAAGTGAGGAATTAGGGTGATGAGTCCTCAGAAGCTTTCAGGTTTTAAAACATGGAGAATTTTGTCATCGTGTCTTCTGGTGAGGTTGTTTATTTAGGATAAATAAATATTTTCCCACTTTACTTTTTCCTCTGCCCCCTACTTCTGAGCTGTTTACTTACAACAGCAAGGAAGGGGAGTACAAGTTACCCTTGGAGGGGTTGGCTGTCTATTTTAGCTGTGCTGTGTTACCTTAACAGACATTGTGAATGTTGGAACTGGTTGCAAGCTGTGCCTAATCTGTTTACATCTGCTTTGCATTGCTCCCTGGTCAGCCAAAAACGAAGTCAAGGGTGTTGCTCTGAAGTGGTGGACCAAATAAGAAAATTTCCTGTTGCAGGCTGTCCTGATTTTTAAATTAGTGCCATTCGTTCTTTCCTGTTTCCCCTTACCACACAGACATACCCAGTTGATGATATGCTTACTTTTAGGGATACGATATCTTTATCCTGTACAGCCCCAGGCTCCTGATATTGCCTAGAACAAAGAATTTCAAGTCTCAAAATTGATAGTAAAGCTCTGGTATTTAAACCATCCCTAGAAGACAGACATGTGGTTCAAATTAAAGTCTGTTGCTCTGTATTATGAGAAGGGGATAGAAGATACCGTTTCAGCCTGCAGACAAATGCTAGCCAACCGGAGTGTTGGGGGCTGGAAGGAGACTTAACAAATTACTTTAGGAGCCACTTGTGAGGGGAGAAATAAATAACCATAGGCCACATGAAGAGAACCACCCCACCCATGTGGCTTCTGTTGTGCGGGTAGGAGTATCCATCTTAACCGGTTTCTGCTGCTGTTTTCTTGTGTAACTTTTTAGAACATTCATCATCTTAATGTTGGAATCTGTAGATCATAAGTCTTTCCTGTTGCCAATGAACAGTTGGGGACATAAAGGGTCTTTATACCTGAGAATTTTCATACCTGAGAATTTTCTGAAACTGTTACAGAATGTTCACCACAATATGTGTATACCCTGTGACCATACAAAGTTATAATCCCACTGACTGTATTCCCTATGTTGGACATTTCATCCCTGTGACTTATTTATCTTATAATTGGAAGTTTGTACCTCTTAATCCCCTTCACCTGTTTCACCCACTCCTCCGGCCCCCTCCCAGGTGACAACCACCAGTTCTCTACATTTACGGGTATGTTTCATGTTTTGTTGTTGTTTGTTCATTTGTTTTGTTTTTTAGATGCCTCATATGACTAAAATTGTATAGTATTTGTGTTTCTCTGTCTGACTGACTTACTTCACTTAGCTTGATACCCTCTATGTCCATCCATGTTGTCACGAATGGCAAGATTTCATTCTTTTTTTTTTTATGGCTGAGTAATACTCCACAGTATGTATCTTCTTATTTATCTGTTCATCCACTGCTGGAGACTTGGGCTGTTTCCATATCTTGGCTATTGTAAATAATGCTGCACTAAACATAGGGGTACAGGAACTTTTTGAATTAGTGTTTTTGTTTTCTTTGTGTAAATACCTAGAAGTGGAATTACTAGATTGTATGGTTTTTCTATTTTTAGTTTTTTGAGGAGCCTCCATACGGTTTTCTAGCGTTAGCTGTATTGGTTTACATTCCCATAAATCGTGCACAAGGATTCCCTTTTCTCCACATCCTTGCCAGCACTTGTTGTATCTGACTGGTGTAAGATGATGCCTCACTGTGGCTCTGGTTTGCATTTCCCTGATGATTAGTGATGATGAACATCTTTTCATGTGTTGGCGATCTGTGTGTCTTTTTTCTTCTTCTTTTTGGAAAGTGTCTATTCAGGTCCTCTGCCCATTTTTAATAGGATTACTTAGGGGTTTTGGTGTTGAGTTGTGTGAGTTGGTTATATATTTTGGATATTAATCCCTTATTGGACATCTCATTTATCAATGTCTTTTCCCATTCAGTAGTGTTGCCTTTTCATTTTGTTGATGGTTTCCTTCACTCTGCAAAAGCTTTTTGTTTGATGTAGTCCCTTTTGCTTTTGTTTCTTTGCTTGGGAAGACATATCCAGGAAAATATCACTAAGGCTGTTGTTCTTGAATTTACTGCCTGTGTTTTCTTTTAGGATTTTTATGGTTTCAAGTCTCACAGGTAGGTCTTCAGTCCATTTTGAGGGATGTTTTTGTTTGTGCATGGTGTAGAAAAGTGGTCCAGTTTCATTCTTTTACTAGCTGTTTGGTTTGCCTAGTACCATTTATTGAAGAAATGGTCTTTTCCTCATTGTGTATTCTTGCTTTCTTTGTCATAGATTAATTGACCATGTAAGTATGGGTTTATTTCCCGACTCTCTATTCTGTTCCATTCATCTCTATGGAGGTTTTTGGTGCCAGTACCATTACTGTTTTGGTTACTATAGCTTTGTGATATAGTTAGATATCTGGGATATCTCTTTCTCTTTTAGATATCTCTTTCTCAAGATTGTTTGGCTGTTCAGGGTGTTTTGTGGTTCCATACAAATTTTAGGATATTTTGTTCTAGTTCTGGGAAGAATACTGTTGGTATTTTGACAGGGAGTACACTGAATCTATAGATTGCTTGGGTAGTAGGGGCATTTTAACAATATTAATTCTTTCATTCTGTCAGCTGATATAACTTTGCATTTATTTTTGTTCTCTTTCATTTCTCTCATTAATGTCTTACAGTTTTAAGAGTACAGAATTTTATCTCCTTGGTTAAATTTATTCTATTTTATTCTTTTTTATGCAATTATATATGGGATTGTTTTCTTAATTACACTTTCTATTATTAGTGTATAGAAACAATAGATTTCTCTATGTTGATTTTGTATCCTACAACTTTACCAAATTCATTTACTAGTTCTAGTAGTTTCTTGGTGGAGTCTTCAGGGTTCTCTCTAGAGAGCATCTTGTCATCTGCAGATAGTGCCAGTCCTACTTCTTCCCTACCAATTTGGATGCCTCTTATTTCTCTTTCTTGTCTGATTGCTGTGGCTAGGATTTTCAATACTTTTCTGAAGGAAAGTGGTGAGAATGGACATCCTTGTCTCTCATTCCTGATCTTAGAGGAATGTTATGTTAGCTGTGGATTAGTCATAGACAGCTCTTATTAATGTTGAGATATGTCCCCTCCATTCTGGCTTTGTTGAGTTTTTATAATGAATGGATGTTGAACTTTGTGAAATTATTTTCTATATCTATTGAGATGATCATATGATTTTTAACCTGCATTTTGTTAATGTGGTATATAGTGTTAGTTGATTTGTATACATTAAGCCATCCATGCATCCCTGGCATGAATCCCACTTGATCAAGGTGAATGATCCTTTTAATGTATTTTTCAATATACCTTGCTAACATTTTGTTGAGAATTTTTACATCTATGTTAATCAGAGACATTTGTATGTAGTTTTCTTATTTTGTAGTATCATCTTCTGGTTTTGGTATCAGGGTAATGGTGGGCCTCATAGAATAAATTCAGAAGCATTCCTTCCTTTGGTATTTTATGGGATAGTTTGAGAAGAACAGGTATTAACTCTTCTTCAGATGTTTTATAGAATTCATCTGTGAAGCCATCTGGTCCTGGACTTTTCTTTGTTGGGAGTTTTTGATTACTGATTCAGTTTAATTACTAGTAGTTGATCTGTTCTTTTTTTGTTCCTGGCTCATTCTTGGAAGATTGTATGTTTCTACTAATTTATTCATTTATTATAAGTTGTCTAATTTGTTCGCATGTAATTTTTTGTAGTAATCTCTTATAATCTTTTGTATTTCTATGGTGTTGGTTGTTACTTCTCTTTCATTTCTGATATTATTTATTTGAGTCCTCTTTTTCTTGGTTAGTCTATCTGAAGGTTCATCAGTTTTATTTATCTTTTCAAAGAACCAGATCTTGTTTTCATTGGTCTTTTCTATATTTTTTGGTTTCTATTTCATTTATTTCTGCTGTGATCTTTGTTATTTCCTTCCTTCTACTAAGTTTGGGCTTTGTATGTTCTTTTTCTTGTTCTTTTAGGTGTAGAGTTAGATTGTTTACTTTAGATTTTTCTTGATTCTTGAGTTAGACCTGTATCGCTATAAAATTTCTCTAAGTGCTTTTGCTCCATCCCAAAGATTTTGATTGCATGTGTTTCCATTTTCATTTGTCTCCAGGTATTATTTTATTTCCTCTTTGAGTTCTTTGTTGACCTGTTGGCTGTTCAGGAGCCTGTTGTTTGGCCTCCATGTAGGTTTGTTTTTTCCTATTCTTTTTTTGAAATTGATTTCTGCTTTTATACTGTTGTGATTGGAAAAGATGTTTGATATGATTTCAGTCTTCTTAAATTTATTGAAATTTGTTTTGTGGTCTAACATGTGATCTGTCCTGGACAGTGTTTCATATGCACTTGAAGAAAATGGAGCACAGAAATTCTTCATAGGGCTTCAGGCCTTTCTTTGACTTCACAAGTACACTTTGAAACTATAAAGTATATATATTTAACTTTTTGAATATACATAGACTCTAGTCTCTTCTTTGCCTTAAGTTTCTGTTATTTTTTTATTCTTGTATTTTACTTCTATTGAAGTTGCCCCTCTTCTGTTTTTTCTATATGTTGCACCAGTACCTGGTCTGTCTATTCTCTGGCTTGTTACTTATGGGATTTGAATAATCAAAAGGTAATAGTCAGAAAATAAAATACGTTCTAAAGTTAGGGGAAAGTTAAGATTATTTAATTGAAAGATTTGCCAAAATTATGTCAACTCTCAGTTATCCAGTTTTGTCTGTTTGTTTTATTATCTGGGTGTTTTGTTTTTTGTTTTTTGGGGTTTTTTTTTCCCTTCCTCCTCTTTCTTCTGGCCATCCAAGCTTTTTTCTTTCCTTCTTTTTTTTTTTTTTTTTTGGTTTGCTAGTTTTAATAACAAACCTGTTTACCTTAGGTTGGTCATATTAAAGGAAAAGAAGAGAGATCTGAATCTCCTCAGTGTTGTTCTTTGTTAGTAGCTCATATTAAATTAGGGAAGATAGTACCATTATAGAAAAAAAAATGGATTTTTAAATTAAATTATTTATAAGTAGTGTGTCTTAATCCATTCTGCCACAGCCCAAGTAGCATATGAATAACAGAAATTTATTGCTCACAATTCTGAAGTGATTATTTAGATCATTAAAATATTTACTCCTTTTAAATTGTATTTGACTACAAGTATAAATGTTATCATTGTATGTAAAGTCTTCATAATCCTTCATTTAGGATTATGGTTGTCTTCAACAAAAACATCATTGAGCTCTCTGTTTTTAACAAGTAGCTCCAGTTCCTGGCCTCTTAACTGTTCACAAAACGTTGCTCTGAGCTCTCAAGCACTTATTTCTTTTTTTAGCCTTCTCTCTCTTTTCCTCTTTTTCTCCCTTCCCTCTCTGCTCTTTGTTAATCAGTGAATCATTTGTAAAATATCGAATGCCTTGTCTTTTGCCAGATGCTGTCCTAGGTGGTAAGAAATCAGTGGTGAGGAAAAACAGCCTAATCTCTAATCCTCTGAGCCCTGATGATGATGGAGCTTAGATCCCAGTGAAACTGCCCTGAATGGCAAAGAAAATAGAAGTGGGGGAGAAAAAGGATCCTATGCCCTTCTCATTTTTTTCTCTGCTTATACTGAAGTACAATATAAGTAGACAGAATTGTGCATTAACCATATACATATATTTAATGAAAGTATACTGTAAAGCAAACACCTGTGCAGTTACCACTAGGAGCAAGAATTAGATAATTTCATCAGCCCAGACTGCACCCCCCGCCCCATCCCTACTTCATCCTTGCTCTAAGAGGTAATCGCTGTCTGGATTTCTGTGTTTTACCACTTGTGTTCCACAAGGTGCCGTATTTATTGGAGATAATGCTCAGTGGGCTCATCCTTCATGTAGATTGCCTGTTCTTGACTATGTATGAATGGAATCATACCAGATATGTTAGTTTGTGCCTTACTTACACAACAATGTGTTTGCGAGATTTCTCCATGTCTGTATGGCTGTGATTTATTTACTTTTCTTTATTGTATTTCATGGTACGAATATACCACAAGTCCTTTTTCCATCATATCTAGTGACATGTATTTGGGTTGCTTTCAATTTGGAGCTCATACCAATAGTTGCGTGAACATTCAACATTTATCCTTTTGCATCTCAAACATTCAGGAGTGTGTTAGTCGAGGAGCAAAGTCGCTGGGTCATACATCATGTCTGTCTCCGGCTTTTGCCTGTAATGCTGAATGGTGTCACGTGTGCTTGCTCATGTCTGTTCCTGCACGCCCTCACCAGTGCTGGCTACTATTTGTAAGTTTTACTATTTGTAAGCTTCATAGTCTGGTGAGTGTGTGGGTGACTGTGTGGGTAGGTTTTAGTGTTTTAATTTTTCTCTCTAATAACAAGTTTGAACTCTTTCCCACATCTTTTGGCCTTTTTTTGTGAAGTGTGTTTAAATAAGTCTTTTGCCCATTTTTCTGGTTGGTTGTCTTTCTTACTGATTCATTGTTTTTGTTTTTTGTTTCACTAGTAAGGATGTGAGTCTTTTGTTGTATGTGTTACAAATGTTTTCTTTCATTTTGTGCTTGCTCATTTCACTTTTTTTGTTTGTTTGTTTAAAGATTTTATTTTTTTATTTATTTTAGTGAAAGTGAGCATGTGAGCTGGAAAAGGGGCAGAGGGAGAGGGAGAGAGAATCTCAAGCAAACTCTGCACCAAGTGTGGAGACTGATGCGGGGCTTGATCTCATGACCCTGAGATCATGACCAACAGTCGGATGCTCAACCAACTGAACCACCCACACGCCCCTTTCATTTTGCTCTTTTTAAAACATCTTTCAATGAATAGATGTTTTAGTGTAATTTTAAGGTAACCAAATTTACCACTTTTTCCTTTATATTAGTGTTTTTTGTTTCTTATTTAGGAAATCCTTCCATCTGCTGAGGCATTAAAGATATTCACTTTTATTATTTTTAAAAATTTAGTAATTTTACCTTTTGCCTTGAGTCTGTGATCCACCTGGAATTGATTTTGAGGCTTAGTGTGAGGAAGGTGTCCTGTTTAATTTTTGTTCTACATGGAAAACCAGCTGTTCCCATGCCATGTGTTGAAAAATTCAGCCCTTTCTCAGTGATATATAGGGCTTAAAATTCTTTCCAAAGTACTGTTTTTAAAGAAACACACAGTATGCCTCAAGCATGGTATGACTTTGGGAATTACATAAGCAGAGTAAAGGGTTGAGAGTCAAGAATAAAATGAAAAACATAATGTAATAACTAAGGAATTTGGAAGTTGTGCAAAAAGAGTTATGGGATGTACATTTACCTCAATGTAAACCTACATAAGATGCTGAAAGCACAGTTGTGGGTGTGCGTTTTGAGGGAACCCAGGCTGGTGTTATGGGCTCGGCCTTGTTCTTAGAAAATTTTTTTTAAACTTCAAATTTGGGCATGTTACTTAACAAACCTCACTTTCCCAGGCATAAAACAAAAATAATGCTCCTCTTAATGAGGTGATAAATACATGCCACTGTCACCCAGCTTTCAACAGAGCGTCCTTTACAAATGCCTTCTTACTTCATTCTGTATGGTCAAGAGTACGGCATAAATGGGGAAAGTGCTGCTTTGAGCGAGACCAGGCCGGTCTGGTTCTAGGTCATGCCAGATACCAGACTCTGTCCAGGATTGTGCCACTTGGCTCCATGGCGGGGTGGCTCCTTTCTAGGTACCCTGAGTGAATTTCCTAATAGTTGAGAACCATTATTTGTCATCGGACCTGGTAAGAAATGCCTTACTGTGCTCACAGTATGACATCTAGGTGATTCAGAATGAATCTGGATTATGTCTGTACAACTTAGCATTTCATTAAGACCAATAGAAATTCTGAGGGGAAATGACACCATTTCTGATCTCCAGTAACAATTTCACCATAGTTTTCCCACAGACGCAGGTCACAAAGTACTTGGGTGACGTCATTATGTCACTAAGAACCGCCCTTTCCTCCTTTCATGTGCTTTTCTCCTGTCTCAGCCTCCTCGTTGTAATGATCTTTCTCTCTGCTTTTGGCTGCATCCTCTTTCTCTTCCTGTACCCATAGAGTAGGAAGTACTTAGGGGTACCTTCTAAGCCTTCATCCCCAGCCATCCCCTTTTCTGCATTTATTCTTTCAAAAAATTTTTACCCATTCAATACTATGACTCAGTTCCTCAGAACGTCTAACTTGAATTTCTTCTCACCTCCTTTAACTCAGGATAGAACAAAAATATATATATTTTTCTTCTCAAACCAACTACTACTATCTAGACTTCCATGTGCCCAGGCTACCCAGATGTGCATGGTCATACTGTCTGCTTTCCCCTCCTTTTTATCTGTGTGTTCAATCTGTCTTCAAGTCCTATACAGTTTTTTCGAACTATTTTTTGAACTGTCTTTCTCATTTTTGTTACTTCTGCTTTATCACAGCCTTCCTCTTCACCTCACCTCTGATCTTGTCTTGCTTTCAGGTTAATTTCAGTGCATCACCTGTCCGCTCTAGAAGCTGCAGTGCTGACTCCTCGGTGCCAGTAAGCATGGTCCTGAAACTGCTTTAGAAAGAGTTCCTTTTTGTTTGTTTACATTCTGATGTCTAAATTATGTCCAAGAGATCCAGTAGGGCTGAGGCGAGGTTTGTGGATCCCTCAACATTTCTAAAACTGCATTGGTGCTTCTGATGTACAGACAGGATGAAAATCAGTGATTGGGAGAGAAGGGGATGGGATGGGGGTGTTTGTGATTCGACGTAAGTATTAAGATAATAGTTTTTTATTTGGGTGGTGGGTTCACTGGTGCTCATTGCATTACTGAAAATAACCATTTCTAGAAGAAAACACAGGGATGAATCTTCACGACCTTGGGTTAGGCAGTGTTTTCTCTGATAGGACACCAAAACATAAGTGACCTTAGAAAAAGCTAGATAAACTGGACTTCATCCAAATTAAAAACTTTTGTGCACCAGATGACACCATCGAGAGAGTGGGAGAAAATTCCATAGAGTGGGAGAAAATATGCAAATCGTATCAATGGACTTGTTTCCAGAGAATATAAAGAACTCTTACAACTCAATAATAAAAAGAAAACCCAATTTAACAATGGGCAAAGGACTTGGAAAGACATTTGTCCAAAGAACATCTATGAATGGTCAATAAGCACATGAAACAATCACACAACATTATTAGTCAACAGGAAATGGAAACCAAAATCATAGTGAGATACCACATACCCCCAATAGGATGGCTGTAACTAAAAAGAAAATGAGAAAATGGCAGCAATAAGTATTGGCAAGGATGTGGAGAAATTGGAACACTTGTACATTGTTGATAGGAATGTAAATGTGGCAGCCACTTTGGATAAAAGTTTGGTCAATTCCTCAAAAATTTAATCATGGAATTACCATACCATATGAGATACACACACACACACACACACACACACACACACAC